>JAXCGZ010017603.1:7500-42500 GCA_037179515.1 Halocaridina rubra | reverse complement strand
TTATAAGTGAATGGCAAATCAATGCAATTTCCTCATAAAAAAAAAACTGGAGCATCAAAATATCTTTGTCTCTCTTTTCTGTCGCTTATCACACTCTTCCACCAGATGCCTTTGAGGACAGTGGACTGCCGAGCTCTGCTTGTTCTGATATTTGGTTGACGAACATATGCGATTTTAAAGTCTCTTAATTTGTCTTTTTTCTCACCAATGATAATTTTGGTTGAGATCCAGCCAATACTGAATCCAGTGTTATGCATATATTATTTTCTGATTCATTGTTTTTGGTTTGGTCCTCTGTCTGCAAAGCTTTTACTACTACTACTACTACTACTACTACTACTACTACTACTACTACTACTACTATTGCTGCTACCGTTGCTGCTTCTGCTACTCTGTTCTATAGTGAACTTTATGAAGGTAGTCAGTTAAGCAAAAGAGCCTTTCGTTGGATCCTTGTTGACAGTCCCAACGATGTGCAGATGCTTAAGATTGGCACAAGCACCTTGTATTAAATCCTTGCTGACAGTCTCAACGATGTGCGATTATTGAGACTAGCACAAGAACCTTGCATAAGACCTTTGTTGACAGTCCCAACGATGTACAGTTGTGACTGGCACAAGAGCCTTTCGTTAGATCTCTGTTGACAGTCCCAAGGGTGCACAATTGCTTGAGATTGGCACAAGAACCTTTTTTTAGATCCTTATTGACAGTCCCAAGGATGCAAAATTGCTTGAGACTGGCACAAGAGACTAGCTTTAGATCTCTGTTGACAGTCCCAAGGATACACAATTTCTTGAGATTTACACAAGAGCCTTTCTTTATATCCTTATTGACAGTCCAAGGATGCAAAATTGCTTGAGATTGGCACAAGAGTCGGTCTTAGATCTTTGTTGACAGTCCTAAGAATGCACAGTTGCTTGAGATTGGCACAAGAGTCTGTATTAGATCTTTGTCGACAGTCCCGAGGATGCAAAATTGCTTTATTTTGGCACAAGAGCCTTTCTTTAGATCCTTATTGACAGTCCCAAGGCTGCACAAGTGCTTGAGATTGACAAATGGGTTCGCTCGACACAAAGGCTTTTCCCTCTAGACTTTTAGAGTAGAATTTTGTCTCAGAAAGTATCGAACTCTGTGGGAGACTTAAATGGAGTACCAGACCTCATTTTAAGTTTGTCTGTTTACTGAGTAAATGAAATATTGAATAGATAATAAGAGACAAGACTCCATTGCTCTCTGTCATCTATCTCTCTCTTATTTACCTGTCACTAATATAGTTTATTTCAATCTGTCTGAATCTCTGGTTTTATTTAATTTTTTATCTTATGTTTTGCGACAGCCCAGTGGCAGAAGAAAAAAAATCGCATATTCTCTAAACAATCATTTCAGAATCTTTTGGAGTTTTTATATATAAGGATACGTGCCATTTTCTACTGCCAGTGGGAATGTTTTTCTTCAAGGGATCCAAATTGATCCTTCTTACTGTACTTCGCACAACTATAAATATATGTAAATTTTGATATGCACAGCCTTAGAGTTTCTTTCTGTATTGGCACATTACACTCCCCTCAAGACACCAAATGCACAGGTTCCTTATGTTATGGGCACCATTATTGTATGTGAATATATATCTTGCAGTATAATTCTGTTGTGTCTCTAACTCTGGGCCATCACTCCAGGATATGCTTTTGCCATGTTTCACTGCACTCTACCAAGTATAAGAGGATTACTCTACGAAAATGAAACTTTTGTTCCATTAAATTTTATACCATTTTCATATGCTGCAGGTCTGCGACTAAATATTTTAGGGGTTTGAAACGACACAAATTTGTACAAATGTAGTTTTGGCCATTGGATTTTGGGTGAAAATAGTTTTTGGTAATGGATACTATGCATAAATTATGCAAACGAACATGTTATTTGTCTTTGTGTCAGTTTCAATTTTTTTTAAATATATATATTCAAGATTTGCACTGACACAGTGCCGTGAAATTCATTAATATGGAAACAATCTCTGCTGTTTTTTGTCCCACAAGGATGCAGTCCTTACAGTCTATAAAAAAAAAAATAATTCAAAACCTGTATGAAATTTGCCTGTACAATGCAAAAAATATACTTTACAATCACTCTCATGCTTCTGAAGAACAGGCAACCAGCTCTCTTGTGTCCTTGGTATTCAAAACAGCTAGCTTGTTTTCAATTAACTTGATACTTGCACTATGAGTAATGTACCTCTAGGATGCACGCTAACACTTACTTCATAGGACTGCACCGGCACACTGTGCCGTAGCACTGCACCAAGCTTTTTGCGAGCACCTGTCTCCAGAATCGGCATGTTGGTTATTGTGTAAACTATAGTGCCTGACGACTGTGACCTAATTATCAGGAACTAAGTGGTTGCTAGCATCTTCCTCTTCTGTCTCCCTCATGGAGGCAGCAGCTTCATTTAATCAGGGGCTCTCTCACCCATTAGCTCCCATTCGTGAGGCAAACCGGTTTATGTGACTGAATATTTTGTTTTTGAGTGACTTTGATTTTGTTTGTAAGTAATGAATGAATGCATTGTCAGGTATTTTTTGACATGTTTAGTTCTGAAGTTTTGTTGTGATAGGAAAATATGTTAATTGACTGCGGGTGTTTGTGTGTGTGTGTGCGTGCGCATATGAAAGTAGGAGCAACTGGGTGGGTGGAGTTTCCTGTGATAGCTAGCCAATCCTATGGGAGTTCACACACTTAGATCTAGCTTATTGCACTCTTTCTGTTTTTATGTTTTTCTTTGCCTATCTTTTTCTTTTTTCTCTGGTTCCTTACAGATACGTTCCCTGCCTCTGTCTCTCCTAACCCTGGGCAAAGTGGTGCAGGGGTGTGGGCGCTCTTACTACCCCCACCCCCTACACCGCACCCACGTCTCCCTTTATACCCTCCTTACCCCCCACGAAGCCCCTTTCCACACCCGTATGTGCCGTGGGCTCGCCCCACTCCCTGGTCCCCGCATGTGACCTATATCACGGCAGAGCCCCTGCCTTCCTATTCAGCACAAACGCACAATGTCCTCACCGTAGACCACCGCCACATCACCACAGCCATCACCTCCCGGCCCGCCGGTAACTCTCCTGGGTCATTTCCAGTCAACGTTATACCCTACGATAATTCGTCCCTCCACGTCGTCGACACCCAAATACAAAATCCGCTGATGGTAGAGGATCGCGATGGAGGAGGAGGAAGACGACATAACGCATCTCGGGCAGCAGATGTCCTGGGCCAGCGCTTTCCCACCGATTCCCATGCAAGTACGTAAACCTAAAAAAAAAAAAAAAGCAAGCAGCACATACCCCACTTTTTCATGCCCAGTTCCTGCTACTACCCATCTCCTCTACCTACTCTACCTCCTTACTTCATGAGTCATTCTTCCTCTCTATCACTCTTCCTCTCAGCACACATAGAGCATTCTGTGTGGTGAATAAACAAGTCTGCCATACATATCGATATACCTCTTGAAGAAAACATATTTTTTACTCACAGCATAAAGTCATGTCACAGTATATCCTACCTTGTAAGTCATTCATGTTTGCGTGTGTTTATGTATGGTGCATCACAATTTATCATGCATTTATACTTAGATTAATCTTGTTTACGCATTCTGTAGTGCCCCTTTAATCAATGGGGTCAGGATCCAAGTTTCCCTGTTGATACAGAATCCTATATATACCTGTCTATGAAAGGACACTGCCACTCCTGTGTTCGATCCCACTGCAAGTCTTTAGGAAGGGCTTTCAGCTTTAATTCCCAGGCTTCATACTGTCTGTGTCCACCCCCATTTAAATGGGCATTAATAGTTATGCATAAAACGACAAACAGCAACAACATTCCTGCAGTAATATTTAATTCATGTATTAGAGTTTAGAAAGAGTAACATCAATAACTAATAACAAAATGGAACAACAAAAATAATATAATGTAATGGCTTTGTGTGAATATGATCTAAAGCTTAAGAATTACAGATTTCTGGAATTGTAAGATTAAATTTTTTTAGACCACAAATAACTGAAATTGTGGTTAACAAAGCTGCAGATAACTTAACACTTAGCCAGAAAATCATCAGATAACTGAAAGCATAGATAACAAAACAGGATGAATGAAACCTTTGATGGAGAAGCAGTGGAGAACTGAAACCATGCATATCAAAACAGGATGAATGAAACCATTGTTAGAAAAGCAATGGATAACTGAAACCATGCAAATGAAAACAGGATGAATGAAACCTTTGATGGAGAAGCAGTGGAGAACTGAAACCATGCAAATCAAAACAGGATGAATGAAACCTTTGTTAGAAAAGCAGTGGACAACTGAAACCATGCAAATCAAAAAAGGATGATTGAAATCTTTGATAGTGAAGCAGTGGATAACTGAAACCATGCAAATAAAAACATGTTTAATGAAACCTCGAATAATGAAAATTCTAATAACTGAAAGTATAAATAAGGAAACCAGATAAATAAAGCCTTTGATAGAGAAGCAGCAGATAACTGAAAACATGAATACGAAAATAGATTAAATGAAACCTTAAATAATGAAAATTGTGGATAATTTGATGCTTTGAATTCAAAGCAGCGTATAACTAAAACCGTGAATGGCGAAATCGCACATACCTGAGACCACCTATGGCAAAACCGAGGATAAGTTAGACCACTGTGATTCGCGTATTATGGACAATGTTTTCTTTATTGATTTTTTTTATTCATTCAATTTTGTGTCCATTTATGAATTTTATATACAGTTTTATTCTGTATTTATGTTTTAGTTAAGTACATTTCCGTGTGTTTGAGCACTGCACACACTTCTTAAAACTTCATGCTTCAATCTAGTGTTTGCGTGTGTTTAAATAATTCCCATGCTCTCTTTTATATTAATAATTAAAATAATCATGTTTGCGTGTGTTTCCGCATTGCACTCAATCTCTTATGTATATTAACAATTAAATAATTTTTAATACATATTTATATTATGATTAATTGTATTTGAGTGTGTTTGCTAATTTCTCACTCAGTAATTTATATATTATATATAAGCACTTAAATTGATTGTGTTTGAGTGTTTGCTCATTGCTCACTCACTTTTTATGCAAATTTCTATTTTTAATTAATCGTGGTTGCGTGCATTTATGTGGTACACATACCGTGTTTTTTTATACTTGAGTTTATGATATGTGCGTCCAATGTGCATTGCGAATATATATGTTCCTTCATTTATATATGAGTCTAGTTTTGTCTGTTTTTATGCATTCCAAACTGATTTTGCCAAAAACATTTAACTAAGAACATGGTATTGTCACCACTGATCTACCGATCAAGTCACCATATACACGCCAATTTATACCACTGCCATCTATTTTCATCTACTTTTTAGCACCATTGTCATCTTTACCCTCTATTCTACCTTTGACCTGTTCCTTGGCACCGATCCTGAAAGCTTACAAACACCAAAATACCTTTTTTACCAGTATTATATTCTCCTTTAATCTATCCTCATCCACTCCTTGGCACTATTCTTGATAAATATCAATCATCAGAATACTTTTTTTTATATAATTATTCATTAACACCCCTAAAAGACCCCTCCGTTAAAACAAACAAAAAATGAAATATAAATTCACGACTCTAGGCATAGTTAATAAGCTAAGTACTCGCGTAATTATTCCCAAAATGGAAAGAAAATTGGAAAGAACAAAAATTGTAGACTGACGTCTTCCTGGTATTCCTGATATGCATAGGTAAGTTAAGGAAGAGAGTTTTCAAATAAGGTTGAAAAAAAAAATTTAATTCTTAAATCCCGTTTTGTTTCTTTTACTAAACTGTAAACCCATTCTTTGACGTAAAGTATATGTATACCCATTAATACCCACTTTTTCATGGTATGAATTTACAGAGTATGTATTATAAACATTTTTTTGGTATGTGGAATTGATACACTAAGGTACCTTTAACTCCCCTTCATATATTTTTTTCTCTAAAGGCGTTTCCAAATGGCTCATGTTTAGTGTTGTTCAATGTAGTTTTGATCATAACCTCCTGTTATATTCATTTATTTATTTCATCACATTTTTTTCACAAATCGTTTGAGCAAATCTTCCAATAATTTGTTGTTCTGTGTGTGTGTGTTTTTTTTTTTTATTCATCTCTTTCAAGACTTTCCAAAAACAATCTAGTTTTGAAACACCGCATCTGTTCTTGTTTCGTGGAACCAGCCAGATTTTGCTGTGATTTTTCTTTTTTATAATTTTGAAATAAATAACGAAGAATTTGTGAAAGAAGAACAACTGATTTTTGTTCATTCCTATACTCTCAGTCTTCAAGTAACTAGGTTGTGTCATCCTTTAGAGAGAATTAAAGTTTAAAAAATTCTGATCCATCGAATCTGGCTGGAAACCTATCCAATGACAAGATTCTCTTCTAGCTGGTTTGTTTGTGTGTAAGTGTGTTTATTGTGTGTGTACATGTGTGTGTTTGTGTAATTTCACCACTCCTTTACCTCCCCAATAGGCAGTGGAGGCATCTTTATAGAACGTTTTTGTTTTCATTGATTTCATTTATTTTCTGGTACATGAAGATTAAGATTAGTACTTATAGTAATTCTCTAGTGTTGGTTATGTTTTCCAGATAGTTTAAACCTGTTTTATTTTGCTTATTGGCTTTTAGTTACGCTCAATTATTTGGGTTTTCTTGGGTCAGGTCTCCAGTTCTTGGACATATGGAGGTTTTCTGGAAAAAAAAAATCCTGGAAAAGAAGAAGAAAATTTTTTTTTGGAGTCTCTGTTGATATGTAAATGCCTCCATGACTAACGATAATATAATAATTTATACTTTATACATATATATTCCTTTTCAGTGATTCGTAGTTTCTACCGTAATTATGTAAAATAATATCTCGTTTCTTGCCAAATAGAAATTTTTGTTCAGTTTCCCTCTCTCTCTTTCTTTCTCTCTCTCTCTCTCTCTCTCTCTCTCTCTCTATATATATATATATATATATATATATATATATATATATATATATATATATATATATATATGTATCTGTCTATCTATCTATCTATCTATCTATCTATCTATCTATCTATCTATCTATCTCTTTAGCCTTAGATTAACTTGTAAGAGTGCCTACAACCAGCAAAAATATATCATGTTTCTCCATTTATATTTTCTAATTCCTACACCACGGAGAGGTTTTAGTCTCTCTTGTTTCTCCATTGAGTTTTCTCTATTAATCTGATAGCTAATTTCTTTTTCCTTCATCTATGACACTGATATAGCCGTTTCCGAGTTACGTTCTCTATGATTGAGAGCTGTTTCCATTTTCACTCATATATGACTTTGACAACTGTCCCCATATTGCATTCTCCATGATTAATAGCTGTCTCTATGTTGCATTCTTATTGACTGACATCTCTTCTCATGTTGCATTCTCTATGACTGACAATTGTCTCCATGTTTCATTCTGTGGCTGACAGCTGTCTTAATGTAACAGTCTTCATAAGTGCCAATTGTCTCCGTGTTTCATTCTCTATAATTGACAACTGTCTCCATGTTTCATTCTCTATAACTGACAACTGTTTCCAAGTTACATTTTCCATGACTTTGAAGTCCAAGAGCTGGAGACTGGAAATCGTATTTTCAAGATAAACTCCTGAATCAGCAAGTTACTAAATTAATGTCATTTTTAATAGATATTTCCTCTTCCAGATTTTTATCTTATCTCCACAATTTCGATGAATATAGTCTTGTACTCTTATTAGAATAGAGAAAACAAGTTTGCTATTTATAACTTGACTTATTGAGTAAGACTTATGTTATCTTCAAGGATTCTAAAAGGTTTTGAAGTGTTTTAGTAATATATATATATATATATATATATATATATATATATATATATATATATATATATATATATATATATATATATATATATATATACATATATATATATATATATATATATATATATATATATATATATATATATATATATATATATATATATATATATATAATGGTCAGATAGACGTATATGAAAACATGAAATATAAATTTCATGTTTTCACTCATGATGGTGTATTAATTTGATCATTTTAGATGTCTGTAGAACAAGGATATGAATTTAATGTGAAGATAAAGCCAGAGTGAGGTTGGGAAGAGGGAGTAAAATGAACAGACTTGTCCGGTAGCGTGTATTCATTCCTAGCTACAGCAGTTTGGTGAGAGGTTTCCAAGTTCTTTTATCACATTCAGTGGTACAGTCGACAATACTTTGTGATCACTGATGGATTGTTGAGTGCATATATGAAACCATTTCTTCTGAGAAAATCTACAATGAAAAATAGAAAATATTACATTGCCCTCGAAGGAAAAGATACAAAGATTACTATTCCACTGAAGGTCTTAGAAGTCTCAGTGGTTCAGTCGTAATTCCCTATGTATAATGATGGATTATCACGTGTGTCCTGGGTTCGAATCTTGTTTAGAGACCGTGTGATTGATAAAAAAGATTTTTTAGAGAATTGCCACGGTACCAGTGGTTAGAACGTTCTACTCTGGATGTTAAAGCCCAACGATTAAGTCCACTGCGGAGCGATAGGAAGGGCATCCAGCCTAATTCCCGGGCTCCAACTTGTGTTAATCCATCCCCTTCTAACAGGAAGTAATAGTTGCACAAAAAGCAGCTAACGAAAACAAAATCTTTATATTTTATTATTTAAAAGTTGAAAAAAAAAAATAAGTCCGTTTTTATGAATTTTAGGACAGCAAAAAATATTTTCCTTCATCATCCATTCCTATCTTGGTGTCTGTGTATTATTACACCGGGTTAGCTGAGCTTAGGTTGGTTAAGATTTTAATTGCATGCAATAAGATTTGTTAACAATAAGATATAATATATCGAAGTTCAGGAGCATTTATTGAAAAATTCATTGCTGTGATAAGACACGTATGGATACATTATTTTTCATAATACTCGTTTGTCAAAATCATTATATTTTTTCTTTCAATTTCTGTTTTGATAATGCTACCATCACTATTTTTACTACTACTACTACTACTACTACTACTACTACTGCTACTACTACTACTACTACTACTAATAATAATAATAATAATAATAATAATAATAATAATAATAATAATAATAATAATAATGATGATGATGATGATGATGATGATGATGATGATGATGATGATGATGATGATGATGATGATAATAATAATAATAATAATAAAATAATAATAATAAAATAATAATAATAATAGTAGTAGTAGTAGTAGTAGTAGTTGTTGTTGTTGTTGTTGTCGTTGTTGTTGTTATTGTTGTTGTTGTTGTGGTTGTTGTTGTTGCTGTTGTTATTATTATTATCATTATTATTATTATTATTATTATTATTATTATTAATGATAACAATACAACAACAACATTAGTAGCATTAGTAGCAGTGATAGACATGATCATTGTTGAAAAAACTACCAGTTTCGAGAAAAGAGCTTTCTGGTCGCATTTTAGCGACTACTAGTTTATTTCGTAATGCACTGACAGAAGATGCCGTAATCGAATAAACAGGAAAAAAAAAGGTCACCCTGAGGTTTAGTCAAGGAATGACAAAAGTGTATTAGAGCCAGAGTGCCATTTTGCATCCCAGTGCCTTGTTGGCATCGCTATTCAAAGGTTGGACGAGGTTGTGATGGCTTAATTATTTAGTCTGGAAGAGAACGAAATTTTATTTTTTCTATGCTAACGAACGAGCCTTCACAAGTTCAATGTTAGATCTGATTTAGTGACATTTTTCTGCGAGACAGAGAGGGTATAGTTTAGACTCCATTTTGTTTTTCTTTCTTTTTTGCTAGCTAGAAAGATCCTTTGTTTTGCAGTTCACAGGCACTAGGTAAAAACTTGCCAGCAATTTTATTTTCTAAACTCCTGTCCAGCTCGTTTTTTTTTTTTTTTTTTTTTTTTGCTCCCGTTGAAACTTTGTCTCATGCCTTCAGTTTTTTATACTTTTTTTTTTTGTCTGGAATCACTACTTTTTGTGTTAGGGCCGATGTTGGTGGGCTGCAGTGGGTACTTAAATAACCTAATCTAACTAACCTAACCTAACCTTTAGGCCACGGTCACACCAGAAACGACGAGCGGGGAGGGATGACGCGACATGATGAAACTCATTGAATTATACGTGGGTGTTTGATGAGCGGGTAAGTATGTCGCTCCCCTCGCCCTCCTCGCTTGACGCTGCGCGATACAGTATGTATCAAAATGACGTGCACTGCCTGGCGACATCCCTAGCTATTTTCATCACGTCGACTGAACAAATGATCGGAGACGTTGACGCTTCCTATTTGGACAAGCATCGTGATGACGCTGATCTCGCCGCTCATCGCTTCACGCTACCTCCCCGCTCGTCTCGTCTGGTGTGGCCGCAACCTAAGAGGGTGAATTTAGGTGTTTATAGTACAGCTCGGTATATTGCAGGAAGTGTTGGTAACGTTGACTTCTCGGGTAGGAAGTGGAAGTTATGCATAAAACGAATCTTAACCCAGTTTGTGTTATGTTTGCGATATTACACCATCTCAGGGATAGATCTGATGCAAGTGATATTTTTTCCTGCGAGACAGTGAGAGTAGAATCTTAGAAACTTCATTTTTGGCTAGTAAGAAATATCCTCTGGTTTGTCATTCACATGCACCAAGGTAAAAAGTTCGTATCAGGTAAATATTAGCAACCTCTAGTACGTTACATAACGCCTTAAATTGTTAGGTTGCGTTAGTATAAGCTAACAACTTACGGGTTTTTTATGTGTTGGGGTCGCTATTCTTTACCTGATCCGTTTTTAATACACTCGTTTGCCACAGTAAAATTTTGGGCTCCGGTAGCTTGTTGGTAAAGTACACAAGTCGGGAACAACTGATGCGAGGTCGATTCCACTGTGAGGCGTGTGGAAAGGCATCCAGACCTAATCTACCGGGGCCAACATGTCTCTGTGAGACTAATTGTGTCATATAAAAAGGCTGCTAAGTTGTATGGTAAAATTTCACTAGTACGCGTGGCCGAGAATAGTCACGGGTTAAAATTCGCAGGTTAAGTTAGGTTAGACATTTCCTGTGACTTTTTCCCTTGATGTATATGACTGTAGGGGGTAGTAAGACAAAAACTGGGTTTTACAGATGGACACTGCCAGCGTATAGGTCAACTCAACCTAACCCAGTGTTAGAGTGCGAGTATGGATTTTCAATTTTATTGGTTTTGGTGATAAGCTATCTAACCGGTACTGTAGTGAGACACCATCGTCCGTGTTAACCAAACCTAACCTAGTCTTAGACTCCTTTTATGTGTTTTCAGTAGTATTGGATAAGATGAAACACTTCATATTGAAAGGAATACCTATAACCACTACTGGCATGGTAGTGAACCATTAACTTTCAGGTCAACCTAACAAAACCTAACCTGTTAGTTCGTATATGCATTTTTTTCTTTATTGTACCGTTTTGGTTAAGGGCCCGATTTCTTAAACAGTGTAAACCTAGGATACCATATTGTTAGTTAGCTAGACACACAAATGAATTCCATAAACGCATCTGACGCGGTTCTATGTTTGACTAGGATCCCATGTGGGATCCTAGCCATACACAGAACCGGGTCAGATGCGGTTATGAAGTTCATTTGTGTGTCTAGCTGACTAACAATATGGTATCCAAGGTTTACTCTTTAAGAAATCGGGCCAAAGTGACAATTTTTTTTTTTCATATTGAAAGGAATAACCATCACTACTGTTGCTATGTCAATCTAACTTAACCCGATGTAAGAGTGGAACATTAACGACAAAAGTTTACCATGGCAAATATATCCATTTGGAGACAGTTTCTTTGTAGAATAACCTAACCTAACCATTTTGATTTTTGTTTTAACGTTAAGTTGGGTTAGCTAGTTTTTTGTGTCAATATTAATTCTCATATAAATGGGGGTGGACAAAGACAGGTTGGAACTGGGAAATTATCGCTGAATGCCCATCCTAGTGCTTTGCTTTGGGCTCATGCTGTAGTCCCCAAAAGAAGCACCATTTTATGTGTCAGTTATTTCCCTTTCAAATGGGGTGAACAGACATGCTGGAGTCGGGGATTACGGCTGGATGTCCTTCCTAGCGCCCCGCGGCCTGATCAAGCATGCGTTAGTGATGTGTCTCACTTACCAAGTTGCAAATTCTACCGCTGAGCAATATCTCTCTAATAGTGTATAATGTCTGCTCTTCGACGAAAAATGTGTACATAGTTTGCTCTATTACAAAACATTTGAACCTTTTTACTCTTCTTTACAACACCTAACGTGTATCTCTTTTTCACTGTTTTAGGCCGCTTTCACATCAAAATGGCACGTTGCACGTAGCTTGCCACGTGTGACGTGACACTTTGGTGTGAAAGCGGACTTATTTTCATTGCAAGATCAAATACAGCCAGTTGAAAGTCTCTTTTTCTCTTTGATATCGTCACCTAGTATCAGCGTTGTAATATGACGGGGACATTTATAATGTTATAAGCTGGAACCGCAATAACGCAGTGATTAGAGAATTTGACTTAGGGCATTGTTAAACCCGTGATCTAATTTACCGCGGAGTGTTAGGAAGAGCATCCAGACTTCCCTACCTCCTACCTGTCTGTACCCATCCCCTAAATGGGGATTGATAGTGACACGAGGCAAGCAACAAACATTAGTGGATCGCAGTAGTGGTGTGGTTAGAGTCTCGCAATGGAGTCCACCTCAGGGCACAAGGGAGGGAGTTCATGCAGCCTAAATTCCCCAGCTCCAACGTGTCTCTGTCCACCCCCATAATGGGGATTAATAGTGACACACAAAACTGCAAACAACAACATTGTAAGTGTCATAACAAAGTACATTCCATGGTCTCATGATAACATAGAAGAAGTTTTCCGGAATTTTTAGTGACCAGTTCAATACCACATTCGAGAAGTAGACTTTTGACTCTCCATCATGGAATTGCTGTCGAAACCCGTATAAAGGTAGACTTAGAAAAACTCTCACACGCTTCTAATAAATATTGTTAGATAATGTGTAAAATGTTTGTTTTCATTTTAAACTGATGTGTTTACACTGAACTTTGCAGCAGAGTGTCAAACACGAAGTCATGGCCTTGTGTAATTCAAGTCTCTGCTTACAGTGCCTTGGGGTATCACGTATGCCCCCAGCAAGGTCCAGGGGCAAATGCCCTGAAGGTCGTCTGTGGACATTTAAGAATATCTCGTAGTGTGTTTTAGTGTTATTTAAACTGCCATCATTATTAGTTTGAACGAAAGTGGGGCTTTTGTATTTTGATAAGTAATGTGATGCGGATTGACATGTTAGTTTAGCGAAGAATGTGATAGCTCCGTAGAAATAGAGAGCATCTTGGCATTCAATGATGAACTGTGTGACTTATTTAACCAAGATATTTCTGAGAGAATGAAAGGTTAACATTGGTATTGTTTTTGGTTATTTTTGCATTCTTAATAGAAAATTCAAAGACACAAGTTGGGATATGCGATTTATTGTATTCAACAGATTCATAAACGCAAACTTCATGAACAAAAAATATACAATATCTATGAGGTCACGTAAAGTGATGTTTTGCCCATATGCAGATTATCAGACAAACAATGTGATAAGACAATGAACAGAACTAATACTTTAACAACAGCTTAGGAACTTCCAATTTTCCTCTAGTTCAGCAGATTGTTACTATTCTACAGAGTCATTCAATTAAAAACGACACCAGTGGTTTCTGAGATCTCTTGTTTCTCAACAGTGTTGCAAACCCATTGTTGAAATCAGGAACTTCTATAATCTTAGGAAATGGAGTGATCTTATATTTTTCGTAATGTCTTTCCTTAAGGCTTTCAAGAGAATGAGTATGGGATGTGTCCTTTCGGTCCCAAGTGGTTGGCAATATGCATATGAGTCTCATGGTTTGATAATGCATCTATTAAAGACTGTTTTGGAATCTTCGGCACATATGCCCAGGAGTAATATCATGGAATTGAAATATACCTCTTTTTTAACTGGAAGTCAGATATAAAGGCTGTATTGTCATGAAAGCAGGAAAATATACCTGATGTTTGCGGTGATAATAAGATACATATTATTTTCACTTTTATTGCTGTATGTTTCAGTTGTGATGCATCTTTTTAGTCAGATAAGAGAAGCAGGTGACGTATTACAGGGCCTCAGATACTTCCTTTTTTATTGTATTCTAATGTTTATTGTAGCGTCAGACTTTGTTGTGGCTCTTGATATAAAAGATATTTGAAACATGCAACATAAGTTTACACCACTGTTCTCTGACATCTTGAATACCTAGTTATTTATGTAGACTAAAAAAAAAAAAAAAAAAAAAAAACATTGTCGTGTGATAATGATCATAGAATCCTGACTTTCTTTACCCTGCAATACAAGGACCCTCTACTCCACATCACGTTTTACTGACTCACTTGGATTTGATCATTTTGATTATTCCAGCATCGCATTTCGCATTAAGACATGCGAGTTTTATTTGTTGTTTTGTTAAGATGTATAACCCCAATTCTGCAGGTGAAACTTCATCAGCGGGCCCCGTGCTTATGCTCCACTCGACTTGCCAAACAGCCTTGACGGGATGTTTGGGGGATCAGAGTTGCAGACGACTTCTCAATCCTGTTCTGGCTGTTTGCGACAGCACTCAGTGCAACAGGGAGGCCTGCATGAGCAATCTGCAAACGTTCTATCGCAACGTTGACTCGAAATGGGCCATTGAAGTTGCTTTTTGTCTGTGCAAGTGAGCTTCCGGCCTACTCTAATTTTTTTATTTAATGAATGTCAGATATTTTCCAGAATTTATCCAGACCTTTTGAAGAGGAGTAACCTCCAGAACCCCTCGTAAAGTTAGATGATCTCGTAAATGGGTAGCTCTGGTTGTGTCAGATGTTTAGGTCAGGTTAGACCAGGTGACTTGCCTTCTAAATATAAATAACTTAAAGAATCATGGGATTACTCTTTACAAGAGCCTTTTATCCCTAACAGAAATGACTCGTGCATTATATGATAAAT
This sequence comes from Halocaridina rubra, assembly GCA_037179515.1. Taxonomy (NCBI): domain Eukaryota; kingdom Metazoa; phylum Arthropoda; class Malacostraca; order Decapoda; family Atyidae; genus Halocaridina; species Halocaridina rubra. Next base: position 27,395 of record JAXCGZ010017603.1, on the reverse strand, counting down.
GTAGCTCATCTTTGTATGGTGATATACATTTTCCAATTGTATTTTAGGAAAAGTAGTAGTGACGCAGATGAGTGTTTGAGCGCTCAGGAGAAGCTGCATCCGTCATGTGCTCGCCAGCCGGCCGGTAAAGTTGCTATGCTTTGTAATCGACTGGCTGAGGCTTGTAAATTGGATAAGGGGTGCAGGTTTGTCTACAATTTTTTTTATATATATATTTAAATCCCTTGACAGACTAATTATCCTAAAAGAGAAATAGTATCACTGAATATCCTGAGGACCGCAGTTTTGTAAAGAATAGAATACTCGACTCAGGAGTTAATGGATCTCACTATCGAGCCTACTGCATGGTGTTAGGAAGGGTAGTTATTCTTAATAACCTGGCTTTAATCTATCTTTGTTCACTCCCATAATTGGAGCTAATAGTGACATATAAAACTTTAAAATATCAGTAAAAATCTTAATATAAGTACGGGAAAATCATTCACTTGATTCACTTCTGTTAAAGGCATTGTATGATTAACTGTTGAAAAGCTGACCTACTTGTATCTTCTGTTTTCTTATTTTCTGTCTAAGCAATGTCATATATATATTTACTAGCACTATACCACAGTCCCCTGATATCCATCCCATTGAATCTTCCCTTCCCTACGATGATGGAGTTCTGATCTATCAGAAGAGACTGGATGGGTCCGTTAGTAATACTTGTTAATGATGTAGTACATCATCTCATACACTAACATTTGATGGCAGACTAAAGTGCTAACAACCACATAGGCCAACAACACAACATACACTCCCTAAAAGTTCTGTGGGAAAGAAATCCATGATCATCTGTGACATTCCTAAAGGACTTTAGGTGCTTGGTTTGGCAATTTAGGGAACAGTAACAACAACAAAAACTCTACCTCATGGGCATATCCAGTAATTTTGTTTTGAAAATAGTTTAACTGGGCTCAAGTTTTAACACATATCTTTAATTGTGTTTATTTTATATTTTCATAAATGTTTACCTATAATGATTTCAGTTAAACACATCCTTTGAAAGACTGAAGTAAGGATACATTTATATTAATATATGGAAGACTGGATATTTTTTTGTTGTTCATATATCAAATAAGATTTTATTGAAGCTCCAAATTAGCTCAATTATCTCCATATTGCTTTATCCCCTACTTCCTCCACCGTCACATCACACCCTCATGTCCTCCCTCCCCATATCCATTAACCCACTCTTTGCCCTACTTCTCCTCTTCCTGCCTGGCAGCTCTAACCTCAGTATCCTTGGCCTATATTATCCCTCATCTCTCCTCAGCACTAGTCCAAACCATCTCAGTCTTGCCTATCTCACCATATTTCCAGACCAGTATCCTCCTTCACACCCTCACGTCCTCCCTCACCACATCCGAAAAATTCCTAGTTGTCCTACCTCTTCCCCACATGCCTGGCATTTCCGTCCTTAGTACCCTTCTCCCAATGTCTGAAAAAACATAAATTAATATTCCCTATGCTCTTTCAGGCATCGCCTTGAGTTTTATGAACAAGCCTGTGCTGTGGATAGCGACACCAGGCGCTGTGCTGGTTCCACAGCTGAATGTAGGCGTGCCTTGCTGGGTATACTAGGTACTCAGTTGCGGAACTTGTGCACGTGCACTGTGTCTGACCCAAGAGAAACATACATGTGCATGGACTGGCAGCGAATCCTGTGGTTTAATCCTTGTGTTGGTGAGTTCATTTCTAGCTATTCTTTCTTTCTGTTGTATGGGTACCTCGGTAATGCAGTGGTTAGATAGTTTTACTCAATGACAAACCCTAGCTTGTGCTCAATGTGGAGGGGGTGAGGAAGAGCATCCAGCTTTAATTCTCCAGCTTCAAATAGTCTGTGTCCATACCCATTTGAATGGAGATTAATGATGACATACAAATAAGCAAACAAACTAAAATAATTCAGCTACGATTGTATCAGTCATTAGCGTTCTCATTCTGATTTCTCACAGTTGAGGCTCAAACAGACTATCACCGCGATATGTTAGCCGAAACCAATGAAGAAATAACCACATCGCCCAGCATCATAATTACACCAAGCGTCACAACTGGGATCATCAGTGAACCAGTCCAGCACAATGGTGGGGAGAAACTTGGCCTGAACAAGTGGCCTGTAGTTATTCACCCTCCGGCTAGTACTACCACTCGTTATACGTTTGAAAACACGTGGCCACCACAGCCGTTTCCACCAACACAACCACTGATTCCCACGACGACAACAACTCCAGCACCTACAACGCTTCCTCCAAGTATGTATTGTCAGAGATCAGTCAGCACCCTATCACCCCATTTTGCATTCTCCTCCATGAGACCATACACCCTCATGTCCTCCCTTGCCATATCTATAAACCACCTCCTCTTTGGCCTTCCTCTCCCCCTTCTGCCTGGCACTTCCATCCTCAGCATATTCTTCCTAATACATCCCTCTTCCCGTCTCAGCACATACCCAAACCATCTCAGTCTCTCCTCTCTCACCATATCTCCAAACTGTCCTGCATTTGCTATCTCTCAGAGATATGATTTGGTATTTTAAGGTGCAACATGTTTTGTATAATGATCCTTTTGCAATGCTTACCAGTGGTTACAATCCTTGGAAGCATATTTTACTGTATACCTCTAAAATAGTGTTGCAAAATTAAATCTCTATAATTCAGTATTATGAAAAAGTAATTTTGTGGGATAAATATCCTTGACTTAATATCTTTTCCAGAATACTCTGTCAAACTTCCCGACTGCAGATTAGATATCATTAACTCAGTATTGCAAAACAGGACTGTTGTGAAATAAAATTTATGTCTTAATACCTTTACCAAAATACTGAGTAAAATTTCCCTGCTGCCGAATGAATATTACCAACTTGGCCCTATTTCCAGAATACTGTGAGAAGCGACATTCGAACAGCAACTCAGTGGATTACATTAGGGAAGGCTGGGGAAAACGATTCTACAAAGATGAGGAATGCTCCGAGCTCTGTCTATGCCATTCCGAGGAAAAACTCGCATGTAGTGTATTGGAGTGCGTGGAAGCGAGACCCTGCGAGACGGACTATGCTGTTTATACCCACTATGCCCCGGCTTATCAAGCATCCCGTGGGGAGTGTTTCTGCTATTCTGGCTCCTTCATCTGTGTCAGGCCTCCAAGTATGTATTTTGCCATCTGGTGAATGTGTGTGCTTTGACTTGGCCACCCCCTAATAATGGGGATTGCTGCCATCTTATATTTATGGCCTTTCATACTGTAACTTTGGCAAGGAAATGAAAATTTCAGTTAATTTTAGAAATTATAATATTTTTTTTTTATTTTCTAGTACTTTTTTGAGATAAGAGCAGGCTAATTGGTGTCTCTGTAGTGGTATCTCTTGGTAATATTACGGCCATCTTATGCTTATTGAAAATATTTTGTAGTAACAAGACTTATAGAAGTCTAAGGTCTCCAGTGAAAGGCAGAGGCATGGGACATTGATAGCACAGAGGCTGACTATATGCTTACCATGTAACCTGGGCCCAATCCCCCTCTCCAATCATGTGAACTGAGCGAGCTCCAGGCAGTGTGAATAATAAAGTAGCCCTATACGTTATCAGCGACCCCCCATTAATTGCTCAGTTTAATTGGTAACGACACGATACAAAGGAAGCTGACACAGCCCTGAACCAGGATCGAACTTGTGACTAGTATATTACAAGCCCCAGACACTACCGTTGTGCCACAATGTTAAAGAGATATTCTTAACTTTGAGAACTATGCAAATTTGTGACATTCTTTTCATATATATCAATAAATAATATCATTTATGAATAAAAAGGGAGGCCACAGTGGCCAAGTGGTTAGAGGACTTGAGCCGGGAGTTGACAGACCTGCAATAACCCCACCATGGGGTGCTATGAAGAACATCAAGCTTAATAGTAACACACAATGAGGAGGATCTTTGCATTAAAAGGAAGTAAAAAGTCTACTGTTTACAAAATGCAATATTTGTGTACCCAAGATCCAACTTAGATTCATCAGGTCGAGGGTTCATGGCCCGCCATGATCTGAGATTAGGAAGGGTATTCACTCAGGGTAAAGATCACATCTGACAAAACCAAAGTCCTTCGTAAGAAGGTGCCATTCTAACTCTTAGTAGAAAAGGGAGGCCTTGACGGAAAGCCGATCACATTCACAGCTATTTAAGTAAAGTATATTTATGTATTTACAGCACCAATACTTGCCTATAACTAAAACGTTTTGTTCTTATATTGAATTATGTATTTTTGCTGTCTCATATTGTCGAGAGTCACTTTTCCATGTAGTGGTAGTGCAATAATTAGTGTACTTGACTCGGGAAGTGACAAACCCGTGTTTGTACCAACTGTGGGGCAATAGACACGTATCTGTGTCCACTCCAACTCAAAGGTTTTAATGGTGACACATGAAGTAACAACAGCAACATTTTGTGTATAATAAAGAAGTTGTTTTGCAGATAACATTAGTGTTAGAGGAAATGGCGTTTTCTTGTTCCCTGGGTATAAGCAGCATTAATTCCCCAGCTCCTACCGGTCTGTGTGTGCTCTCACTTGAAGAGAAGTGGAATTAATAGGGCAACATAAAATGGCAAACAACATTTCTTATATGATAACTAATTTATTGCATCACGGGTAACTATGGTGTTGGAGGAAACAGCGTCTTCTAAAGTCAAGCAACATTTCACGTGAGATAAGTGATTTAATGTATTACAGATAACTACAGTGTAGGAGGAAATGGCGTCTTCTTGTTCCTCGGGTACAGCAAAGCCGAAGAAATGCTTCTTAAACCTTACACCAAGATAGACCTTATTGACGCAGCTCTCAGTAAATTGGGAGACTTTGTGCGTGAGTCTGCTCTGACCATGAATGGGGTGAGTAATGGTGGTCTTATGTGACTCATTTTAGCCATCAGAGGGCGGGCAGTCTACGGAATATATACTGTCCTAGTTGCGTTTGATTACACACTAAGGTTCATTCTTCTGAATCTTCTTTATCAATATCCACCCATGAGGGTGGCTGGGCTTGGTGGGCCCACAAAAGGTCCATTCACGCTGAGCACTTTATATATCTCGTGTGAGGGAGAAGAGATGCCATACAACACCAGAAATTATTAGCATGCCATAGTAAGTATACTGGTGCCAATTTTGTTTTGAAACAGGGCAGTGGAATTTAACTGCAATTTGACATCAACGGGGTCTATTGTGTATGCTCACAAGGTGATGCAATATGCCTTTTAGGGTTGAATATTGAGTTTTAATTTACAAATTACAGGCAATAATTAATATTAGTAATGCTAAGTATATTGCGTAAGGACATAAGGGTATGTGCTGTGAAGAAGGAGGATGCAGGGGATAGGGTGACATGGAGACTGCTGATCTGCTGTGGCAACCCCTTATGGGAGAAACTGAAAGATTTGAATGTCAGTGATGCTAATTGCCAAAAATATTAACATCCATGATAAGCTTGTAAATGTACTCCTGAAAGCTTGTCTTCTCTGGATTGAGTGAATACTTGGAGGATAATACAAAGCATATGGCCTAGGGTCAAGTTGTTGTTGTACCTATTTCCTGAGCTGCCTGGCCGAACAGCCCCATGTTCCTAAGGAAGGCTACAGCCAATCCCAGGCTCTCCCTCAGAGCTTTCAGGAAATGTATGTTATGGTTTTTTGTTCCCTGAGCAGCCTGGCCAAACAGCTCCAAGTCCTTAAGGAAGGCCATTGCCAATCCCTGGCTCTCCCAAAGAGCTCTCAGCAAGGGTATGTTGTGATGTAGTTGTTGTTGTTGTTATTCTCTGAGCTGCCTGGCCAGACAGCCCCAATTTCCTAAGGGAGACCATTGCCAATCGTTAGTTCTTCCACTGAGCTTTCAGGGACTGTATGTTGTTGTTGTTATTGTTGCTCCCTGGCCTGCATGGTTAAACTGCCCCAAGTTTCTAAGGAAGGCTACTGCCACTCCCTGGCTTTTCCACTGATCTCTCAAGAAGTGTATATTGTGTTGCTAACAAATGTGGTTGTGTTCAGTGGTCTTCCAGAGTTTTATTAGAGTTTGTGATCATTCCAACTACTGTTATAGATTTATCCTCTCTTGCTTATCATTATCCCAAGACACAGTACATAATCATTGTTCTTACTTACAAAAATAGTTGTTGTTATGCTCTTGTACAATGTTTATTTAACATTACAGTAAACACTTCCTTATTCTGGATGCTCTTCCTAACGTCTTGTGGTGGGCTTGAATCCACTTTATTCACCCCCTGACTCATGGGTACTACCACTGAGCCACTGTGGAGGTGACAGACCTGCAGTCAAGCCCACTGCTGGTCGTTAAGATGGGCATTCAACCATAATTCCCCTCTTCAGTCTGTCTGTGTCCACTTCAGTGAAGGGTGTTAGTAGTGACACATTAATATTTAAACCTTTAAAAAAACGACTTTTGTACAATATGTTATTTTGCGAACTTTGTTTAATATTCTGCAATCTTACAGTACTCATAACTTTCTATACATTCTTTTGACACACATTTAGTGAAAAAATATCTCTACACTTTCATGCAGCGTGACCGACGAGTAAGTAGCCAGGACGCCCGCCATATCAAGGTGTTTATGAAATTACTCTTTAAATAGCTCAGCAAATAGCTGTCTTGTCGTTGAGATAAAGTTGATATCACAATAAAAGCTCCATTAATAATAATCAAGCAATTTTTAGTTTTCAAGAAAAAACAGCTATTTGCTTGAAGTTTATAATAATCATCCAATGTTCTCGGATTTTATATCTTAGATTATTAATAATTTGATCATTTCACTATATATCTAAGAAGCAGTACAGTTGTCTCTCATCTTATGCTGTTAATTGGTTCTGCCACTTCTTTTGTATGTCAAAAATGGCCTATTGTCAAAACTTTTATATAAATGTGTTTATGCTCAGCATATAATTTATTGCCCACCTCCTGTATTTTTTGAACCAGGCCTACATTGTTGCACTATACATAAACTTTGCTAAATTCAATTTAAATTTATATTGAAGGCAATACTGTATATTATGATGTATAATATGGGAGAAAAATTGTGAAATTTTATATGTATATTTTTTTATATTTTCAAACATTGTATATTTAAAACCGTATTATATAAAATTGTGTAAGATGAGGGACGACTGTATTAGTTTTTAAAGATAATGCAGGTGTTTGCTGGACAGTTCGTGTTTATCACTTTTCTTATTGGATGAGAGTTTATGATTATCTTCTCTATGTTTTTGTATTTTATAGATGTGTTGGATTATTAATATTTTGATAGTTTCGCTAAATAATTTAAGAATCCCTATTAGGTTTTCAAAAAGGTATGTGCTGTGTTTGCAATTACCACCTTTCAGATCATCGGCAGTAGCGCAGTGGTTAGAGCACTCGACTCAGGAAGCGACAAACCCATGTTTGAGCTTACTGTGGGGTACTAAGAAACATCCACCCGTAATTCCTCAGCTCCAACCTGTCTTTATTCAACCCTATTCAAATGGGAATTAATGGAGACGCATTGTGTGGAAAATTACAAAAACAACTAATTGGGTATTGGATGGGGCCGCAGTAACTCAGCGGTAGCTTACACAAGTTGGGAAGCAGTTAATGCAGGTTCGAACCTACTGAAGGGCATTAGGTCGAGCATCCAGCCTTAATCCCTTGTACAGTTCCAATATGTCTGTGTCCACCCTCATTCAAATGGGGACAATTTATGACATAAAGAGGTGCATGCATGCAATGAGATATGCTTCATTGAAAGATGTCAAGCTGGATTTTCATTTTTAGAGCGTATGTCGTCTAGAAAAGGTTGACCACATAGACGAAAATATCGTACTTCAAGCATTGCTGGAGGAATTTGACGATGACAGAGACAATATGACAGTGGAGATGCTTCACAAAGAGAAGGTAAGAATCTGTATTTACACATCTAACCATAATCCCCTTGTAGCTCCAACATATCTGTGCAGCACCCTTTTCGATATTGAACTAATTGTGATGCATAAAAGGATTCATTCGTGGGCAATTGACTCCCAGGTTGAAGAATGGCTGTGTGTATATATATATATATATATATATATATATATATATATATATATATATATATATATATATATTATATATATATATATATATATATATATATATATATATTATATATATATATATATAATATATATATATATATATATATATATATATATATATATATATATATATATATATATATATATATATATATATAGATATATATATATAGATATATATATAGAGATATATATATATATATATATAATATATATATATATATTATATATATATATATATATTATATATGAATCATTTTTTACCCCGACCGGGACTCGAACCTAGGACTTATGATTACTAAGTCAAGGCGCTACCACTACACCACAGAAGGTTAAAAGGAATCCAACCTTATAGCTTATATCTGCTATACTTAGGAATGAACGCATTCTAACTGAATGCCATTATGTTCATATTACAGATTCCCCAACCTCACTCGTGGCTTCATTTTAGCATTTAATTCAAATCCCAATCTCATTCGGGCCATGAAATTATCACATATGTAATGTGCTTATTTGATAATATATATATATATATATATATATATATATATATATATATATATATATATATATATATATATATATATATAATATATATATATATATATTATCAAATAAGCACATTACATATGTGAAAACATATGTAATGGTAGCGCCTTGACTTAGTAATCGCATGTCCTAGGTTCGAGTCCCGGTCGGGGTAAAAAAAAAAAAAAAAAAAAATGATTCATATATATATATATATATATATATATATATATATATATATATATATATATATATATATATATATATATATATATATTGCTTAGCTTATGTTATCCTTTCTTGAAAAAGACCGAGAGAGAGAGAGAGAGAGAGAGAGAGAGAGAGAGAGAGAGAGAGAGAGAGAGAGAGAGAGAGATGTACAGGAACAGATAGTAAGTAAGAAGTGTGTAGGAATAACAGAGAGAGAGAGAAGCTATGATGAAGTCCCACTTCCTCCTTTTTTTCTATTCCAACCTGCATGCCTCAGCGAATATGACCTCACATTGAAAAACGTAAATCTTAGACTTAGGACTATACGGTAAAAAACTACTAACTCTGACATTTATATTGTCAAAAGTCAAATTTCTCAGATAGTTCTAAAAATTGTATTTTTTTTTTTTTTTGGTAGTGTATATTACTTTACCCCTAAGAAGGGGGGCAAGAATCCTTTCCCTATATTCCCCTGTGTCTCATAAAAATCGGACCATATAATCCCCCCTCTTTATCTTATCCTCCAACAAATAGTCACGTTTTTCTTGCATTTGGCCATCCCCTGTAGCAAGGGGTACATGGCATTTGTCCTTAGATAATAAGACTCAGCACAGTAGACAAAAATAATCATAATAACCAATGCAAGATGCATGAGGGGTTTAGCATTGAAGTGTCTTATAGGCATAATTATATCTTACCTGAAAATTACTCCTCATTATGTCTGGGTAATATTAATGCCATTGCATTCAGTAGTAGAAATCTAAATCCAGTAATGAAAATATTATATCCATTCTCGCAGGAAGAATGTGAAGAATCAGTGGCAGAAGTGAGCAAAATGATAAACACGCACGAAAAAGAAGTTCGCGAAGACATGGCGCTGTCCGTGTTAATCTTGGCTGAGATGCAGGTACATGTGCCACCCTTGACATCCGCGGCCGCAGTGATAAAGTGCCCACCCTTCATTATGCTAATGACTATAGTGTTCACGTATCTTATGTCGTCTGAACAAAATTTCTTAGCGTCGTGATATTGGTGGCTACTTAATATTTTTTGCACTTTTTAACTAGAACTGCCTAGGTAGCAATTTTTGTTACGATGTTGTACATGCGTAACGGAGCATGTTGAACCTGTTTGCCCTTGAATGGGTGGTGCGTGTGGTTCGCGTGGCCAGTAACTTCCATGAAACCCAACCTTCTTACTGTACCACTTATTGTATTGCACCGTGATAGTTTGCGGGATGTGCCGCTTCGATGCTCGTCCCTGCAATCCAAGCAGAGCTAACCTCACCAAGTATCTTTTTGTTTGACTTTCCAAGTGGTGGGTCACTGTCAAAGGGGCAACGTCACTTTAGACGTCTCCCTGACCTACATAAGGCAATTAGTTCACCGTGTATTTTTATTTGACTTTTCAGCAGGTGGGTTGTTGGCGATAGGTCAACGTCAGTTTTGACACCTCCCCGACTTACGTGAGATAATTCGTTGTTAATCCCAAAGATGGGTTCAGGAACCCCAATCTGAAGAAATACTAATGAGAAACTTTGGAAATTTTGTAATTTAAGGAGGAGGAGTGTTAGTAGCATGCTCACTGCCTTACTAAACCATTCCCCAAGCCTTTAGGAGTTTAAGGAGACAGTGTCTTCAACTCTAAGGGCTCTTTGTCCCTGGTGGGTCTTGTTGTTGTTGGTTACTTCTCCCCCCCCCCATTCCTTTACCCTGTTATTTTGCATATGCAGTAACCATCTTTCTGGGGAACCACATAGCTCTAAGTATGCTGCATTGTCGGAAACCACAGGTCTATCTATGCTGCAATCTGGGAAACCACATAGCTCTATCTCTGCTGCATTCTGGGGAACCACATAGCTCCACGTGTGCTGCATTCTGGGGAACCACATACCTCTATGTATGCTGCATTCTAGGGAACCACATAACTCTATATATGCTGTATTCTTGGGAACTATATAGCTCCATGTATGTTGCATTCTGGGGAACCGCAGGTCTGTGGATACTGCATATTGGGGAACCACAGGTCTATGTATGCTGCATTCTGGGGAACCGCATAGCTCTATTTACGCTGAATTCAAGTGAAAATAAATAATGGTTGCCTTAAATGAAAGTTCTGACATTTGTAGTAGAAGAAGAGATCTTTCTTATTTGAATTTTTATATATTTTTATTATTCAAAGCAATATATATGGTGTAAAAATGATGAAAGGTTATGTATCATCTTCCCGAGCTGGTCATTGTGATTCAGAATTGATGATGAATTTTTTGTTTTTTGTAGAAAAAATTAATGCAAGTTGAATCGGCCTCCTTGAGTGTTTCCCTCATCTTTTCATCATAACCATCTTCTTTTTTTTTCCTTTTTTTTTTGTACCTCCAAATCTTGTCATTTTATTTAATTATCGTATTTCTCATCTTTGATGACGTTAACCTTTGATTTTTTTTTCTTTTTTGTACTTGCAAATTCATTCATTTTTGTACTTGCAAATCTTGTCAATTTTTTTCTCATTATCGTATCTGGTTATCGGGGTTTCAACATTACGATCGTACATTTATTCTTGCAAATCTTGTCATTACTTTAAAGTATTTTTCATCATTTATAACGTGACAGTGGAAATTTTGGGGTTATTCATCAATACCTTCATTCGTATTTGTTTATACAAATCTTGTCATTATTTTAATGTATTTCTCATCTTTGACAACGCGAACCTTGGAAATTTTTGAGGTTTTCATAATTATCTGCATCATTTTTTCTGGCAAATCTTGTTATTATTTTAACCTATTTGTCACATTTAATATCGCGAACCAATGAAATTTGTAGGTACTTTATTATTACCGTCATTCATATTTCGTCTTGCCAATCTTGGGATTATTTCAATTTATTTATCATCTTTGATAATGCGGCAACTGAACATTTTAGGTTATTCATCATTTCCCTCCTTCGTTTTTGCACTTGCAGATCTTGTCATTCTTTGCAAAGCATATACTTGCAAATCTGATTATTCTAAATAAAGGGAAAATTGACGCTCTCAGTGAAGAATAAATTAACTATGAAATTGATAAGCCAATTGGATTGTAGTCAGTACAATTCAAATATTAGTTATTATTAGCCATAACTGTAAAGTTTTGAAGCAAGGGAACGAATAAACACATTATCATGGATGAAAACATGAAATATATAGTATCTCTGGCTGGGATTCGAGCCTAAGACACAATCGTTGTGACAAGGCATTAGCAACTGGACCACCAAAGGTATAAAAGCAAATAGAAATCTCTCAAAGAACTGCTAAGCATGGGCATAAACACACTCTGCTGAATGTTTATATTGGTTGGGAGGAGAGAGAGTATGATGAACATAGCATGCAGTAGAGCAAGTTCATTTCCTAGCTCAGCAGCTAGATGAGAAGTTTCTTCTTTCATACCTTTTTGGTGCAGTTTTTAGCACCTTAGCGCATTATGCGATTTATGTTCAAATACTGGCCAGGGGCAAAATGTGTTGGATTTTGTGTATGGCCAATGTACTCTTGAGTCAAACGACCACACGAGGGATGGACCGTTAAGACTGTAATATTTCTCCTAATGTTTTCTGTTACGTTCAATGACCACACGAGGGAAGGACCGCTACATGACCTTTTCACCCCTCATTAGAAAACGTATAGGAATGTTCATGTGATATACCACTTAGCGGTGGCAATAATGCTGTCAGAAAGTTATGTATGAACAGAGATTTTAGAGATTTATGGACAATGTTGACAATGGTTTTAAAGAGTATATTAATTTTTAATGCACATATGGACTGTACAGTGTACATAAGATTAGAAGGCTCTTTGTTTTTGATGTGAGAGGCAATACACTAAACATAAATATTGCCTTCATTACTTAATGTGCAACACTCACCCGTGCAAATGTTGACCGGAGAGCACAACAAGATTTAAAATGTGCTGGTTATAAAGACTGTATATATTGTTATTGTACATGACTGTACAAGTGAATTGTTGTTTAATATACAGGTATATATTGTACTACATTGCAAGACCAGTTTCTGTCTTATTCTCTCTCTACAACTAACAATATTCCCTGTGTGAAGTAAGATGCCTAGATGTATGTGTCGTTGATGCAGTCTCATATTATCCAGCGCAAATTAATTGTTCCAAGTAAAAGATAAATTGAACTCAGCCATCTTCTAAGTAAGAGATAAATTGAATTAAGTTTTGTATCATCCTATTCAAATTAAGAGTTCTGAGTAATGGATAAATTGAATCAAAACTCATCTTAGTCTATACAAATAAATCGTTCAGTATATAGTAATTGATAAAATGAACACAAACTCATATTACCCTATACAAATAAATCATTCTAAGTAAAGGATAAATTGAACGCAATCTTATCTAATCTAAGAAATGGTTAAGTTGATATTGTCATTTTTAATGTTGATATAAGATTTTTCTTCGAGTCACATTGACTCGTGCATTGATGTTACTCAGAATGAGATTATTAGGGGCTGCTCTTTTGGCTCTAAACTGTTTTGGCATTGACCTATTCATGCTAAGCTGTTTTGGCTAGATTAGGTCAGGTTAAGTTAGTGTTAACCTATATTTTATTTAATAAAGGAGCCAAAACAGCTGAGCGCTAAAAGAGTGGTGCCAAAAAGTACCCGGGGCCTGTCGTTACTTGCTTCGTTTACCGTCATTCACGTACAGTCACTCACTCACAATCACCGCTCGAGACTGCGATGGCAGCACAAGCATCTCTGCCTCTTCACATCTCCTTAGAAATTTATCATTGTTATGTTGTGATCTTCTTCTTGAAACACTTGGTAGGATTTTACCCGTTCCTAGCACAGATGATAGATTGTTACCCAATGAATGTTTTTAAATGCTGATTTCACTCCTTGACATGTGAATATTTCTCAAATTCTACTTAATGGTCTTTCATCATTAGTTCTCCCTCCTCATTGTTCTTTCAGTACACTCATATACTCATCAATCCGTCATGAATATACCATTATGTAAGTATTACTCAGCATTCATCTTCCCTGTCCGACGTATTCAGCAGAATATATCTCAAGTTTCTGATCCCACTCTGTCGTATTCTACTGTTTCTTCTTATGGATCTAGACGATTGCATTGTACGAGAGAACAACAATCTGTGCTAAGAAAATTTGTCATGTTCCACCTCACTGATGTACTTGTATTAGCCTGCATCATGACTCTAGTTTAAGCGAGTTTATGTTAAAAAAAAATAAGTTGGCAAGGCCTTCCTCCACAGTAAAATGCAAAGTGCAGATTTTTTTTACTCATATTTATTTCAGAAATTTGATGAAAGCATGCGCCTCAGAAAAGATAAAAGGTTACAAGTGGCCATAGAATCAGAGAGATAATGTTGATATTGACTATAATTGAGAGTACCAAACCAACTACATGGGGACAGGTGAGGGAGAGGTCTCACAGACTAAGGTTTCCAGACGAATATATCACAGAAAAAAAAAATATTTATATACAGTATGTTAATGCACAGAATATGGACGTATATTTATTATCCAAATTTATATTCAGTATTTATATGAGATATACATGACTAACATAAGTATTACCTACTAGATTAAAACTAGTTCTTGCTTTAGTTTGTGGCCGCGTGAGTACAAATAAACAGGACTTATCATTTGTTAACTTTTTCGGAGAGACGTTAAATGCTCTTTAGTGTTGTAGAGAATAACATCATATTTGGACTTCCTTGTGTCGTAATTCTAGTCGTATAGCTTTTCATTTCTTGGTTATTCAGTAATGATTTATATATTTAGACCTTTTAATGTTCTTGGATATGGATGATAAATATGAAATTGATTATATAATATTACAACGTTCAGGCCTCCCTCATCATGGAAAAAAATTATTTAAGACAGAAAGTAAGTGTAAGTAATGAAAAATTATGTATTATATAAGTAAGAAAAATCTTTGTGACAATTATTCTTACCAGTTTTGCGAGCGAGTTGGGAGGCTACTGACAAGGGTTCAGTCCCACCTAGGGATGGTAAGAAAAGCATCCAGTCTTCATCTCCATGTTCCTACTTTTCTGTGTTTGCCTCTATTCATTGGGTCTAATTGTAGCATGTAAAACTGTGCAAAACTCCTGTATTAATGGTTTTCATTTCAATATACATCTGACTTCAACATGACTATTTCATGAAAAACACTTGAGTATTATTAATAGGATTATTCTGACTATGAAGAGAAATCGTGATATAACTGAGTACCTAAGTGCTTACGAGTATGTTTATCTACTCGTCTTCTGAGCTAACTGATTCACAGAACACAGAAAAGCCACAGGTTTCTCTGTTGTGTAAATCAGTTAGCTGTGAAGATTAGAGGATAAATATACTTGTAAGCGCAAAGGCACTCCCTGTTGACCCGTGTTTTCTCTTCGTGTGTCACTATGAGTCCCCATTATGGGGGTGGACACAGACAGTTTGGAACAGGAGAATTAAAGCTGTATGCCCATCCTAACGCACCGCAGTGAGCTCAGTTGTGGGCCAGTCACCTTCCGTGTCAGGTATTCTAACCACTAGGCTACTGCGGTCCTCAAGTCATGTGCAATGTATTTGCTAAAGATAACCTTCAAATGAGTTGCCTAGCCATGTCGTTGAGTTATTGGAGCTTCAAGAAATCTGAACGAGGCACAAATACATATTTTTAGCAAGAAAACTTTCCATTGTGATATTGTCATACTGAATTGTTCCATTTCATATCAATTTTTTTCTTCTTCTTTATTTCCTTTTTCCTCACCAAGTTGCTTCCTCTATTGGAACCATCTGGTTTATCTGTGTGACTTTTTCCAATAATTTTGGCTTAATAATTATTAATAATGATAATTATAATAGTAATGTGACCGGTGTTACGTCATTGACTCCCTTTTCTACTAAGGGCTAGGATGGTTCCTCTTTGTGAAGGTTTTGGCAGGTATGACTGTTACCCTGAATGAATGCCCTTTCTAATCTCAGACTGTGGTGGACCGCAAACCCTCGGCCTGATGACTGAGAGTCTCAAACGCCACCACTTTGCCACTTTGATAATAATAATAATAATAATAATAATAATAATAATAATGATAATAATAATAATAATAATAATAATGATGATAATAATAATAATAATAATAATAATAATAATAATAATAATAATAACAACAATAATAATAATTTCTCACCTTTCTCAGCATACGCCTGAGTAAATAGTTCTCTATCTGTCATGCGGCCGACAATGTGGTCAGCCATACATTGCTTGAGCAAAGAGGTTTTCTTCCAGTGTCTTGCTAGGACTATCCTGGAACCCTCCTCATTAATCCGGGTTTGGGACCGGCACTGAGCTAAGCTGGCCTGCTTAACCCAGTGGCTGGGTTAATAATAATAATAATAATAATAATAATAATAATAAAAATAATAATAATAGTAATAGTGCTTTTTATGGCTTCATATTACCTTAGACTTTGCAAATGCTTTGAAGGAAGGGGCTGTATAATTTAGTCTAGTACCAGTGCAGACCAAAATATGAAACTGTGAGGATAGAAAGGGCATTCACTCAGGGTAACGGCTGCACTTGCCAAAACCAGAGTCCTTGGTAAGAAGATCCCATCCTAGCAATCGTTAGAAAAGGGAGCCTGTGACGTAAAAACGATTACATTACATGCTACAGAACATTGGTAAGGAAAATTGTCACTGAGATTCTCTGTGTACCAATACGTAGTAAATAAACATCTTCTACATCACCTGAAGCTTTAGAGTTCTAGGATAACTGGTTTGGAATAATTGCACCCGTAGGACAAGTTCCCTGGAAATATCCTTCCATTCCAATTCATATTTCCGAATTTAAAATTGCCTGTGATGCAAAACTCTAACTTTACCTAAGTCTTATTATTGGAAAATTCCCCTTATATTTAGAAAAATATGGGCAGTTGTCAGGGGACAATTATTCTGTGGGGTAGTTGTTCGGGTGTAAATATCAGGGAACAGTTATGTGGGGCAGTTGTTCGGGTGTAATTTTCAGAAGGCAATTGTCCAGAGGGCAGTTCTCCTGATACTGAAAATTGAAATTACGTCAAGCAGTGGCCCTCAATTATTTTACTTTCCACATTGAAAATAAAACTCCTTCATGAAAAAAAAAATCAAGAATAGGACCAATTGATTTTCTCTCCCTCACCATCTCTGCAGTGGTTGGTATGTGCTAAGCTTTTGTTTGTTTCGCCTTTTTCTCTCCTTCCTTCTAAAATAAACTGCATTTTCCAGCCAAATTGAATTTTTCTCGCAGAGAAGTGTAAAACTATGTTTGTGAAAATGTCCCACTGATGGCATGTTGAAATTTTCAAAGTAAATCCTATCATTTTGCTAAAAATTTATTTTATTATACCTCTGTGGATTCCATTTCTCTAAGTGATATATAATAAAAGAAAAAGTTAAGGAATGATACGGTCATAAACATTAGAATTTTGGTGTTTTCTTCACTGGTAGGCAATTTTGAAAACTTCCAAATCCTAGATATCTGTAGAGGCTGGATGACTCCATCAGAGTTTCCTGTCCAGGCTGTAACACATCACCTCATACAGGCAAACACAGTATGGCAGATTGCTTTCAATTGCATATGCCAACAATATAATATACGCTACCGAGAACTCGCTGGAAAAGCCCGGGATCAGCTGTGGACTTTCTTCAGGGAGTCGGGCTGTTCAGCCAGGAAGCTTAGGAAACAACAACTCTATGGAAATATCCCACCAATAAAACGATGATTCCTAACAGGACAAGGCAATGTTCAGTTACCTTACCTATTACCAAGAGAAAAATTAAGTTCATGAAAAACACTATTATACAAAATTCGAGTCTTGAAGCAGCAACTTCAAGCAGGTTTACCAGTTGCCTACGAAAGCAACCAAACATATGGAGAGGTAGACAGGTGATACCCAGGCATTAAAAAAAAAAAAGAATGCAGGTATAACCACACAATTGGGCCGCCATAACGGATCAATCATCTCCACTTCGTCCTGTATTCTGCATCCTCCTCCATCACACCACACATTTCCATGTCCTCCCTCACCAGATTCATAAATCTCCTCTCTCTCCTACTTCTCCCACTTCTGCTTGACAGCTCCATCCTCAGCATTTTTCTTCCAACGTACCCCTCATCCTTTCTCGTCATATGCTCATACCAACTCAGTCTCGCCTCTCACATAATCGTTGATCAGTGTAGCATTTTTGACTCTTCCAATCTATATGTAACCCCTGTCCTCACTGGAGTTTTAGGGAATCTTCATTTTCCTTTAAATCATTCCTGATTATCTCCTCTAGGTGAGAAAAATGACAAGGGGAATACCACCAAGGAGACAAGTGAAACCAGTCTCATGAACAGATGCAAGGTTGTTGGTCAACATCAGTCTGTGATGTCTCCCAGGGTATGAGAGAAAGTTGTCCACCAAATTGGAGTTGTAGAGATATTTCTCAACACGTACCTCCTCATAAGATGGCATTAATCGCCTTGTAAAGGGAGTGGCCGAGTCAAAGCATACACACTCAATCCCTCACATTTTAAGTATGTGGGATTAAGGATATCCATAATACCCTAGTATCATCCAACCACACCAATGACGAACAGAGAGCACCATTTAATGTCACAATCAGTCCCCATTCGAATAGGGGTGGGCACACAAGTTGGAAATTGGGGAATAAGGCTAGATGCCCATCATATCACCAAGCACTCGGTTCGAAAACTCACATGCTATATCACTGGCTATCCAGTGAAATAAAGAAAAAAATATATCCATTGGTATTTTTCCAATATGTGAACTACCATGAACATTCACATTCCTAACCTAATCTAACCAAATGGTAGGTCATAGATTGTTGGTAGAGCACATATTGGTAGAACACCTTGCCATCTTTAGCTATAATCATTTACATTCAAAAGCCAAATTCACCCTTGCAAAAGGGGAGGCTCAATCAAAGTAAAATGCCTTCACTTTACGGGAAGAAAATACGGAGGATGATATTCCAAGTTCCCTCTCTACGTCTCATTTAGTCGAGTTTTACGGCACGCTGGGGAACACGAAGGAAGTATTCTTATCGCCTCCCTCAGGCATGTCGTTTTTGCCAACTATCGAATGAAATGATAATGTGGGTCAATAAAGCCGCATAAAACGCCACACAAAAACCAAAAGGCATTAACAGCCTTATTTCAGCAATGAAGTAAAATGACGTTTTCTTCGTGCACCAGAGTAAGCACTCGTCCCAAAAATTCCAAAACGTTCTTCAAAATGAGTTCTTATTTTATATAACTGGGTTGAACTGCTTTAATTGGTGCAATTAGTTTAGGAGAATGGTCGTTAACGATTCTAGTATTAGTTAAAAGAGGATTACGACATCATACAGTATTTATTAGCTTGTTTGTAAAGAAATTTTGTCTTGGATGGAAATCAGGTCTGCTTGAGGAAGGCGTGATCTATAGAGTGAGGGACAAACACATGAATAGATCAATGGGATTATGTAAAGATAACGGCCCCCAGTGGATTGAACAGCCTCATCAATTGTTAACTTAGGTTATCTTAAGTTAAGTTAGGCATTAACCTAACTTGACAACGCTTTACAGGGTTATTCGATCCGATAAATGCTGTAAAGAAAAAAATATTGTCCGTGTATTGGAGAAAATGGTGTTTCTCTTGGCACTATAATATACAGGGTGTGTATGTTTTGTGTAGCCTCAAATACCTACTATGGGGGTGAATTTAAGACTGAATGCCCTCTCTGCGAGTGACGCCCCATGCTGCACTTTACCTCAGATATGGTAACTCCGGCGCTGTCTTTTTTTATTCTTTCTTTCTTTTTATTATTGACATCAAGAAGTAAAAAAAAATATATATATATGAAATAAAACTGCCCTTATCGGATCTGGGCACGAAGAAAATTAAAATTAAAGAGAAACAAGAGATGGGGAGTGTTGTGACTTGTCAGATGTGAAGTGATAATAAGAGATGCATAACGAAAATC
>JAXCGZ010017603.1:0-2500 GCA_037179515.1 Halocaridina rubra | reverse complement strand
TTTTTTTTTTTACCCCGACCGGGACTCGAACCTAAGACTTATGATTACTAAGTCAAGGCGCTACCACTACACCACAGAAGGTTAAAAGGAACCCAACCTTATAGCTTATATCTGCTATACTTAGGAATGAACGCATTCTATCTGAATGCCACTATGTTCATATTACAGATTCCCCAACCTCACTCGTGGCTTCATTTTAGCATTTAATTCAAGTCCCAATCTCATTCGGGCTTGAAATATCAAATAAGCACATTACATATGTGAAAACATGAATAATTTTTTTACCCCGACCGGGACTCGAACCTAAGACTTATGATTACTAAGTCAAGGCGCTACCACTACACCACAGAAGGTTAAAAGGAACCCAACCTTATAGCTTATATCTGCTATACTTAGGAATGAACGCATTCTATCTGAATGCCACTATGTTCATATTACAGATTCCCCAACCTCACTCGTGGCTTCATTTTAGCATTTAATTCAAGTCCCAATCTCATTCGGGCTTGAAATATCAAATAAGCACATTACATATGTGAAAACATGAATAATTTTTTTTTTTACCCCGACCGGGACTCGAACCTAAGACTTATGATTACTAAGTCAAGGCGCTACCACTACACCACAGAAGGTTAAAAGGAACCCAACCTTATAGCTTATATCTGCTATACTTAGGAATGAACGCATTCTATCTGAATGCCACTATGTTCATATTACAGATTCCCCAACCTCACTCGTGGCTTCATTTTAGCATTTAATTCAAGTCCCAATCTCATTCGGGCTTGAAATATCAAATAAGCACATTACATATGTGAAAACATGAATAATTTTTTTTACCCCGACCGGGACTCGAACCTAAGACTTATGATTACTAAGTCAAGGCGCTACCACTACACCACAGAAGGTTAAAAGGAACCCAACCTTATAGCTTATATCTGCTATACTTAGGAATGAACGCATTCTATCTGAATGCCACTATGTTCATATTACAGATTCCCCAACCTCACTCGTGGCTTCATTTTAGCATTTAATTCAAGTCCCAATCTCATTCGGGCTTGAAATATCAAATAAGCACATTACATATGTGAAAACATGAATAATTCTTTTTTACCCCGACCGGGACTCGAACCTAAGACTTATGATTACTAAGTCAAGGCGCTACCACTACACCACAGAAGGTTAAAAGGAACCCAACCTTATAGCTTATATCTGCTATACTTAGGAATGAACGCATTCTATCTGAATGCCACTATGTTCATATTACAGATTCCCCAACCTCACTCGTGGCTTCATTTTAGCATTTAATTCAAGTCCCAATCTCATTCGGGCTTGAAATATCAAATAAGCACATTACATATGTGAAAACATGAATAATTCTTTTTTACCCCGACCGGGACTCGAACCTAAGACTTATGATTACTAAGTCAGGCCTACCACTACATGTAATGTGCTTATTTGATATTTCAAGCCCGAATGAGATTGGGACTTGAATTAAATGCTAAAATGAAGCCACGAGTGAGGTTGGGGAATCTGTAATATGAACATAGTGGCATTCAGATAGAATGCGTTCATTCCTAAGTATAGCAGATATAAGCTATAAGGTTGGGTTCCTTTTAACCTTCTGTGGTGTAGTGGTAGCGCCTTGACTTAGTAATCATAAGTCTTAGGTTCGAGTCCCGGTCGGGGTAAAAAAATTATTCATGTTTTCACATATGTAATGTGCTTATTTGATATTTCAAGCCCGAATGAGATTGGGACTTGAATTAAATGCTAAAATGAAGCCACGAGTGAGGTTGGGGAATCTGTAATATGAACATAGTGGCATTCAGATAGAATGCGTTCATTCCTAAGTATAGCAGATATAAGCTATAAGGTTGGGTTCCTTTTAACCTTCTGTGGTGTAGTGGTAGCGCCTTGACTTAGTAATCATAAGTCTTAGGTTCGAGTCCCGGTCGGGGTAAAAAAAAAAAATTATTCATGTTTTCACATATGTAATGTGCTTATTTGATATTTCAAGCCCGAATGAGATTGGGACTTGAATTAAATGCTAAAATGAAGCCACGAGTGAGGTTGGGGAATCTGTAATATGAACATAGTGGCATTCAGATAGAATGCGTTCATTCCTAAGTATAGCAGATATAAGCTATAAGGTTGGGTTCCTTTTAACCTTCTGTGGTGTAGTGGTAGCGCCTTGACTTAGTAATCATAAGTCTTAGGTTCGAGTCCCGGTCGGGGTAAAAAAAAAATATTCATATATATATATATATATATATATATATATATATATATATATATATATATATATATATATATATATATATATGTATATATATATATATATAAATATATATATATATATATATATATATATATATATATATATATATATATATATATATATATATATATATATATATATATATATATATGCATATATATATATATATATATATATATATATATATATATATATATATATATATATATATAATTTATATATGTA
>JAXCGZ010017602.1:0-51960 GCA_037179515.1 Halocaridina rubra | reverse complement strand
AAGAGATTGGGAATTGACTTAAATGCTAAAATGAAGCCACGAGTGAGGTTGGGGAATTTGTAATATGAACATAGTGGCATTCAGATAGAATGTTTTCATCCCTAAGTATAGCAGATATAAGCTATAAGGTTGAATTCCTTTTATACCTTCTGTGGTGTGTAGTTGGTAGCACATTGACATAGTAATTATAAGTCCTAGGTTCGAGTCCCGGTCAGGGTAAAAATTGATTCATGTTATCACATATGTAATGTGCTTGCTTGGTTATTGTATGACCCGAATGAGATTGGGAATTGAATTAAATGCGAAAATGAAGCCACCAGTGAGGTTGGGGAATCTGTAATATGAACATAGTGGCATTCAGATAGAATGCGTTCATCCCTAAGTATAGCAGATATAAGCTATAAGGTTGGATTCCTTTTATACCTTCTGTGGTGTGTAGTTGGTAGCGCCTTGACTTAGTAATTATAAGTCCTAGGTTCGAGTCCCGGTCGGGGTAAAAATTGATTCATGTTTTCACATATGTAATGTGCTTGCTTGGTTATTGTATGACCCGAATGAGATTTGGAATTGAATTAAATGATAAAACGAAGCCACGAGTGAGGTAGGGGAATCTGTAATATGAACATAGTGGCATTCAGATAGAATGCGTTCATCCCTAAGTATAGCAGATATAAGTTATAAGGTTGGATTCCTTTTATACATTCTGTGGTGTGCAGTTGGTAGCGCCTTGACTTTGTAATTATAAGTCCTAGGTTGGAGTCCCGGTCGGGGTAAAAATTGATTCATGTTTTCACATATGTAATGTGCTTGCTTGGTTATTGTATGACCCGAATGAGATTTGGAATTGAATTAAATGCTAAAATGAAGCCACGAGTGAGGTTGGGGAATCTGTAATATGAACATAGTGGCATTCAGATAGAATGCGTTCATCCCTAAGTATAGCATATATAAGCTATAAGGTTGGATTCCTTTTATGCTTTCTGTGGTGTGTAGTTGGTAGCGCCTTGACTTAGTAATTATAAGTCCTAGGTTCGAGTCCCGGTCGGGGTAAAAATTGATTCATGTTTTCACATATGTAATGTGCTTGCTTGGTTATTGTATGACCCAAATGAAATTGGGAATTGAATTAAATGCTAAAACGAAGCCACGAGTGAGGTTGGGGAATCTGTAATATGAACATAGTGGCATTCAGATAGAATGCGTTCATCCCTAAGTATAGCAGATATAAGCTATAAGGTTGGATTCCTTTTATACCTTCTGTGGTGTGTAGTTGGTAGAGCCTTGACTTAGTAATTATAAGTCCTAGGTTGGAGTCCCGGTCGGGGTAAAAATTGATTCATATATATATATATATATATATATTTATATATATATATATATATATATATATATATATATATATATATATATATATATATATATATATATATATATATATATATATATATATATATATATATATATATATATATATATATATATATATATATATGGTAAGAACAACCTCTCCTTATTTCTGATATTGAGCATGTATGGTGTTAGCCTCCTGGCATGTCATTAAACTTTTTCCAGTTTTTTTTATGTGATTACCTAATTGTGATTACCTAATTGTGTTTACGGGAAAGAGCCCAAAGCTCGTATCTTCCCGTCTCCTGATCGGTTCCATTTTATACTTAGTTATACTTATCATACCTGTCCTTAAAACTATGGATTGAGATAGCATTAACTACCTCCTCGCTTAGCCAATTCCAATTATCAACTACTCTTACACTGAAAAAGTATTTCCTTACATCCTGCAAAGAAGTTTTCTTACGAAGCTTCAAACTATGACCTCTAGTTCTAGAGCCTGCCATATCAAAATATCGATCCCTATCCACTCTATCATAACCATGAAGGAATTTAAAGACTGTCACCATATCCCCCCTCACTCTTCTAGCTTCGAGTGATGGTAAGTCTAATTCCCTCAGCCTCTCATCATAACTGAGATTGCGAATTTCTGGCACCAGTTTCTTGGCATGTCTTTGAACTTTTTCAAACTTAGCTATGTGCTTTTTCAAGTGTGAATTCCAAAAGGGGGCTGCATATTCAAACTTTGGATTCACATTGGTTACATAAATATTTCTGAACATTTCCTTGTCCATGTGCCTGAAGGCTACACTTACATTTGATAAGAAAGCATATGCTGCTCTTACTATACCATTTATATGTATTTCTTGAGACAAATCTGCCAGTATGTTAACTCCTAGATCTCTCTCATTTTCTGTCTCTTGAAGTTGTAATTCTTCCACCGAGAAGTCAAGCTTGGGTCTTCTTGCACTTGTACCCATCCTCATTACCTTACATTTTGAAGTATTGAATTTCATTAGCCACTTTTCTGACCTCTCATTCAGACTATTTAGATCTTCCTGAAGTTATCTTCCATTGTCCTCGTTTATTACTTTCTTCACAATCTTTGCATCATCTGCAAACATATTCATGAATGAATTTACAGACTCTTATAGGTCATTTACAGATACAAGAAACAAAAGTGGCCCTAAAACTGAACCCTGTGGAACTCCACTATTAAGTCTTCTCCATTCATGCACTGAGTGTCTTACTCTAATCCTCTGTTCCCTTCCTTCTAAGTAAGTTTTTATCCATTCCAAGACATTTCCACCTATTCTAGCCATTGTTTGCAGCTTCCTAATAAGTCTCCCATGTGGAACAGTGTCAATGTCTTCCTGGAAGTCTAGGAATATGCAATCTGCCCAGCCCTCTCTATCCTGTAAGATTTGGCTAACCTCATCATAAAATTCTAATATTTTTGTTACTGTTGATCTACCTTCTCTGAAGCCATGTTGTCTCACTGACAAAAAGTTGAAGGATTCCAAGTGAAGAGAGATATGTTTCCTTAGTAGTTCATCCATAACTCTGCAAACTATGCAGGTCAAGGAAACTAGTCTATTGTCTAGAGCCGTATCCCTCCTTCCATCTTTGAAGATAAGTATAACATTTGCTTGTTTCCAGCATCTTGGAATCTCCCCTCACTTTATAAATATGATATTTAGTGCAACTGATATTCAGTTTGTGCATTTTTAAGTGCATGAGGGGTCATATCATCAGTACCTGTAGCCTTATTGACATCTAACTCCATCAGGGCTTTGCATACCTCTGTGGCTGAAAGGTTGATGTTCTCTAATACCGGCATGTGAGACTCTATCTCTGCAATCTCAGGGGGTGGGTTTTTTTCTACTGTAAATACTGTCTGAAACGCCTTCTTCAATTCTTTGCAGATCTCTTCATCCGTCTCAGTGATGCTTCCATCCGCTCTCTTAAGCATTAAAACCTGTTCTTTTACCTTCAGTTTTCCTCTGATAAAGCTGTGGAAAAGCTTGGGATTTTCTTTAGCCTTCCTGGTGATATCCCTCTCATAGTCTTTCTCTGCCTCTCTTCATTTACTTAGGTAATTATTTCTTGCTCTTTTGTAGGATTGCCAGGCATTTGTGTTTTTTCTCTTCCTATGCCTTTTCCAGCATTTGTCTCTCCACTCCTTAGCTCTTTTACACTCATTATTGAACCATTTCTCTCTGGTATGAATTACACCTACTTTGGTGACAGGCATGCAGCAATCTACTATCTTCCCATATTTCTCACAAAAGATGTCATACATTTCTTGTACAGATTTTTTGTAAAATAAGGTTCTCCATTCAATAACTGCAAAAAGCTCATTCAATTTGATGTAATCTCCTTTCGGATAGTTCCTCCTCATGTCCTTAGTGCCTCTACCCACAGGCAGAATATCTTCAATGATATACTCCATCAACAACACACAGTGGTCACTCTTTCCAATTGGTGGTTCATACTCAATATTTTCAATATCCAACACATTATCTGTGAATACTAGATCAAGTAGTGATGGCTCATCCCCATCCCTGGCCCTCGCTGGTTTCATTACATGTTGGTGTAGGAAATTCCCTTGTACGCAGTCTAGGACTCTTGCCCCGAATGAGTACTCACCACTGTGTGGGTCAAGATTTATCCAATCTATCTCTTTATGATTAAAATCTCCCATAATCAAAATCCTACATTTTCTCTCCTGTGCCATGTTAACAACAGAGTTTATGACTTCTATAGTACATATATATTTTTCCTCATAATCTTCTAGCCTATTCTGGTTCCTTGGTGGGTTATATAAAACAGTTATTATAATGCTCTCTGACCCAGTATTTATGTGAGCAACAAGAAATTCCTTGAAATAACTTTTTATACCCAAGTTTATTTCTTCAACTTGAATCCTGTAACTTATGAGCAGTGCTATCCCTCCACCAGTCCTCTTAGATCTTTCAACTCTTAATATTCTGAAGCCATTAGGAAAAACTGTGCTACTGTTTATGTCCCCATTCAACTTAGTCTCTGTAATTGCTACTATATCTGCCAAACTGTTGTTAATCCTCTTTTAATTCTACTGCCTTACCAGCTAATCCATCAGCATTTGTGTATAATAATCTTAATGGGGCCCCATCCCTTGATCTTCTGTCATTTTCATTTTTATCTTCCCTTTGCCTGGAAGAACTCTGATATTAAAATTTTTCCTATCTTCTTCATTTCTTTCCTCATTTAACCTTCTTGCCTCTTGCAACAAGCTTTGTTCTTTCCCATCTCTTCCTGTGTTCTGTATCGTCTAATGAACACGTCTTTGAATTCTTGAAGGACTTTAAGAATTTGTTTCCTCATCTATATTTCTCTACATGTTTACCCTCTGTCAAAGGTTACTTTTGTTGGTATCTGCTTTCCTTTCCTCGAATATTTGCCTATTTGGTGAATGTTTACAATATCCTCAGGACCACAAACTACTCCAAGCTTTCTTATCAGGTCTGCAACCCTACCTTTATTTTCTTCAAATTTTCCCTGCCATATTGGCTCCTAGGATTTGCTTATGCCTGAGATTACCACTGTCTTCTCTTTATCAAGCGCTGTTCAATCAGTGGATTCGCCCTTTCCACCACGTCTTTAATTTTTTTTATTACTGATCCTTTATAGTCAACTGTTTGTATGTTTTACAGTACCACCACCTTTACTACCTTTTTACTGCCACATTCTCCTTTAGTGCATCAGCAAAGGAAGTTTTCATCCCATCATGTTCCGAATTCAGCTCCTGAAACTTTTTTTTTGAACTGTTCAGTGTTTTCCTTAATCTGGACATTCCAAGCTGCAATCTCGTCTCTCTCAGAAGAGAGCAGTGAACTAACATTTAATTCATTTAGGTTGTCATTCAGCTGTTTGTTGTTATCTTCTTGTTTAGAAATTCTGGTTTCTAGTTCACTCTTTTATCCTTCCAGCTTTTTTATTAATTTTTTAGTTCTTTTCTCTCCTGCCCTTGTGCTTTATTTGCTTCCTCTAAAAATCTTATTTCCTCTCTGAGTGTTTCATTCTCTTTCATTTCTCTATCCACATTCCGAATTTTATCATGAAGGCTTATAACCATTGCCTCTAAATGCTTGATTTTCTGTTTTAATCTCATAATAGCTACTCCTCCTCCAGCTGCTACATCCCATGGAGATCCTCTATTTTACCTCCCCATCCCATGGGTGGTGGGGGTTTGGGACAGAGATGGCCTCATTTTTATGTTTCCCCTTTCACAGAATATAGAAAGAAGAAGAAGAGAAAGAGAAAAGAAAGAAAAGAGAAAAGCTTTTATTTAAGTTTCACTCACAATTTTTATATCCTCATATAAGTCCTATTTAGTTACTCAATTTATCTCTTTTCTGGTAACACACACCTTAACTTAAAAATTTGACTTTGGTAATTTGAGGAAAAAAAAAAGAAAAAAAAAATGCAAACAAAAACAAAAGTGTACATGAAGGAAAATTTGAATTTGTATCTGAGGAGACACACACCTGTTTCTGCTATATATTCTTCTTAACTGATAAACTCACTTCTAACCAAGGCATGTTATCAAAGGATCAGACTTTACATTTAACTCAGTATATATACAAAATAAAAAATAATAAAAGCGAAAGCTAAAGGAAAAGAAAACAATGAAGAAAATAAGACAGGTGTGCTACTTAGCAACTTAACTCAGTATTGTTGACAGGAGTACTTTTGGAATTTATTTAATTATAAAAAAAATTTTGTGTATCAAACTAACTATCAAATTAATATAAAAGGGAAGGATACTGATTTTAACAATATATGGAACCACAGGTTCAGGTAAACGGCTGTAAGAACTCTCCCCAATTTACACAAAAACTTAGGTAATGTGATGTGATGGCTCCACCTCTGGCAATTCCTCTAAACTTCCTTCAAGGCAGAACAGGACAGCTTCTTCTTTTTCCCCTCACGAAAATATTCTCAATTTTTTCCTTTAATATTTTGTAGTCTCGTTATACAACAAATATAATTTTTTTACTCACAATACTCTGCAGGATTTCTTATCTAGGGAAATTTTGTATATGTTTTATACTTAAATCTTGGTCACTCAAAAACACAAGGAAAACTTTAAGAGATACTGAACGTTTGTGTTCTAATGCCCGCTGTGTGTGTTTGTGTCACAGCCGTGTGTGTGTGTAATTACCTAATTGTAATTACCTAATTGTTTTTACGGGAAAGAGCCCAAAGCTCGTATCTTCACGTCTCCTGTTCAGTTCCATTTTATACTTAGTGATACTTATCATACCTGTCCTTAAAACTATGGATTGAGATAGCATTAATTACCTCCTCGCTTAGCGGATTCCAATTATCAACTACTCTTACACTGAAAAAGTATTTCCTTACATCCTGCAAAGAAGTTTTCTTACGAAGCTTCAAACTATGACCTCTAGTTCTAGAGCCTGCCATATCAAAAAATCGATCCCTATCAACTCTATCATAACCATGAAGGAATTTAAAGACTGTCACCATATCCCCCTCAATCTTCTAGCTTCGAGTGATGGTAAGTCTAATTACCTCAGCCTCTCATTATAACTGAGATTGCGTATTTTTGGCACCAGTTTCATGGCATGTCTTTGAACTTTTTCAAGCTTAGCTATGTGCTTTTTCAAGTGCGGATTCCAAAAGGGGGCTGCATATTCGAGTTTTGGCCTCACATATGTTACATAAATATTTCTGAACATTTCCTTGACCATGTGCCTGAAGGCTACCCTTACATTTGATATGAGGGCATATGCTGCCCTTACTATATCATTTATATTGTGTGTGATTACCTAATAGTTATTACCTAATTGTGTTTACGGGAAAGACCCCAAAGCTCATATCTTACCGTCTCCTAATCGGTTCCATTTTATACTTAGTGATCCTTATCATACCTGTCCTTAAAACTATGGATTGACATAGCATTATCTACCTCCTTGCTTAGCAAATTCCAATTATCAACTACTCTTACACTGAAAAAGTATTTCCTTGCATCCTGCAAAGACGTTTTCTTACGAAGCTTCAAACTATGACCTCTAGTTCTAGAGCCAGCCATATTAAAATATCGATCCCTATCCACTCTATCATAACCATGAAGGAATTTAAAGACTGTCACCATGACCCCCCTCAATCTTCTAGCTTCCAGTGATGGTAAGTCTAATTCCCTCATACTTTCATCATAACTGAGATTGCGTATTCCTGGCACCAGTTTCATTGCATGTCTTTGAACTTTTTCAAGCTTAGCTATGTGCTTTTTCAAGTGTGGATTCCAAACGGGGGCTGCATATTAAAGTTTTGGCCTCACATAGGCTACATAAATATTTCTGAGCATTTCCTTGTCCATGTGCCTGAAGGCTACCCTTACATTTGATAAGAAGACATATTCTGCCCTTACTATGCTATTTATATGTATTTATGGAGACAAATCTGTCAGTATGTTTAATCCTAGATCTCTCTCATTTACTGTCTCTTGAAGTTGTACCCTTGCCACCGAGTAGTCAAGCTTTGGCCTTCTTGCACTTGTACCCATTCTCATTACCTTACAGTTTGAAGTACTGAATTTCATTAGCCACTTTTCTGACCACTCATGCAGACTATTTAGATCTTCCTGAAGTTCTCTACCAATGTTCTTGTTTCCTACTTTCTTCACAATCTTTGCATCATCTGCAAACATATTCATGAATGAATTTACAGAATCTGGTAGGTCATTTATATATACAAGGAACAAAAGTGGCCTTAAAACTGAACCCTGTGGAACTCCACTACTAACTCTTCTCCATTCAGACACTGAGTGACTTACTTTAACCCTCTGTTAACTTCCTTCTAAGTAAGTTTTTATCCATTCCAAGACATTTCCACCTATTCTAGCCATTGCTTGCAACTTCCTAATAAGTCTCCCATGTGGAACAGTATCAAACGCTTTCTGGAAGTCTAGGAATATGCATTCTGCCCAGCCCTCTCTTTCCTGTAAGATTCGGCTTACCTCATCATATAATTCTAATAAGTTTGTTACTGTTGATCTACCTTCTCTGAAACCATGTTGCCTCCCTGGCAAAAAGTTGAAGGATCCCAAGTGAAGAGAGAAATGTTTCCTTAGTAGTTTCTCCATAAATTTGCAGGCTATGCTGGTCAAGGAAACTGGTGTATAGTTTAGAGCCATATTCCTACTTCCCTTTTTGAAGATAGGTATCACGTTTGCTTGTTTCCAGCATCTTGGAATCTCCATGGACTCCAGTAACTTTTTAAATATGATACTTAGTGCTGTGAGTCCATATCTATTTGATCTGGTCTTGGATGTAGTAACCCAGGGTATTAGAGATCAGTCTCCGTGGTCTATGCTCTTTAAAGATGACATTGTACTGTGTAGCAACAGATGAGAGGTTGTGGAGGAGAAGCTTGAAGAGTGGAGAAGAGTGATTGAGGATAGAGGACTGAAAATCAGAAATAAGGAGACAGAGTACTTGAGGTTGAGAGATGATGAGGATGGGGAGGTCAATTTGCAGGGGAAGGTGTTGAAAAGAGTTGAAAAGTTCAAGTATTTGGGATCAACAGTAGCAGAGGATGGTGACCTAGAGTCAGAAATAACCCACCGAATACAAGCGGGATGGAAGAACTGGAAGAAAAAGTCTGGGGTGCTGTGCGACAGGAGAATAGGGATTAAGTTGATTGGTAAACTGCATGAGACAGTTGTGAGACCGGTGATGATGTATGGAGCACAGACATGGGCAATAAAGAAGACACAAGAGAAAAAACTGGATGTGGCAGAGATGAGGATTTTGAGATGGATGTGTGGGGTGACAAGAAAAAATAAGATCAGAAACAAGGGAATTAGAGGTACCTCAAAAGTTAGAAAAATATCAGATAAGATACAATAAAGTAGACTAAGATGGTATGGTCATGTCGTTAGGAGGAATGAACAGTATGTTGGGAGGAGGGTGATGGAAATGGATATACAGGGTAGGAGAAGGAGAGGGAGACCAAAGCGTAGGTGGATGGATTGCATCAAGGACGACCTGAGGTCTAAAGGTTTGTTGGGTAATGATGTATGGGACAGAAACAAATGGAGAAAACTGGCCAGAAACATCGACCCCACATAAAAGTGGGAAAAGATGTAGACGAAGAACAAGATGACTTAGTGCCACTGATACGGGTTTTGTGCATTTTTTAAGAACATGAGGGGATATATCTTCAGGACCTGTAGCTTTATGAACATCTAACTCCATCAGCGCTTTCCATACGTCTGTAGCTGTAAGGTTGATGTTCTATAATCCTGGCCCTTGAGCTTCTATCTATGCAATCTCAGGGGGTGGGGTATTTTCTACTGTAAATACTGACTGAAACTCCTTGTTCAATTCTTTGCAGAGCTCTTCATCCGTCTCAGTGGTGCTTCCATCTGCTCTCTTAGGCCTTAAAACCTGTTCTTTTACCTTCAGTTTTCCTCTGATAAAGCTGTGGAAAAGCTTGGGATTTTCTTTAGCCTTCCTGGTGATGTCCCTCTCATAGTCTCTCTCTGCCTCTCTTCTTTTACTTAAGTAATTATTTCTTGCTCTTTCGTAGGCTTGCCAAGCATTTATGTTTTTTCTCCTCCTATTCCTTTTCCAGCATTTGTCTCTCCACTCCTTAGCTCCTTTACACTCATTATCGAACCATTTCTCTCTGGCATGAATTACACCTACTTTGGTGACAGGTATGCAGCAATCTACTATCTTCCCATATTTCTAATCAAAGATGTCATATATTTCTTGTACAGATTTTTTTGTAAAATAAGGTTCTCCAGTCAATAACTGCAAAAAGCTCATTCATTTTTATGTAATCTCCTTTTGGATAGTTCCTCCTCATGTCCTTAGTGCCTCTACTCTCAGGCAGAATATCTTCAATGATATACTCCATCAACAACACACAGTGGTCACCCTTTCTAATTGGTGGTTCATATTCATTTTTTCCAATATCCAACACATTATCTGTGAATACTAGATCAAGTAGTAATGGCTCATCCCCACCCCTGGCCCTCGTTGGTTCCATTACGTGTTTGTGTATGAAATTCCCTTGTACGCAATCCAGGACTCTTGTCCCGAATGAGTCCTCACCACTGTGTGGGTCAAGATTAATCCAATCTATCTCTTTATGACTAAAATCTCCCATAATCAAAATCCTACATTTTCTCTCCTGTGCCATGTTAACAACTGATTTTATGACTTCTATAGTTCCTATATGACTTTCCTCATAAACTTCTAGCCTATGTTGGTTACTTGGTGGGTTATATCAAATAGTTATTATAATGCTCTCTGACCCAGTATTTATGTGAGCAACAAGAAATTCCTTGAACTCACTTTATATAGCCAAGTTTATTTCTTCAACTTGAATCCTTTCACTTATGAGCAGTGCTATCCCTCCATCAGTCCTCTCAGATCTTTCAACCCTTAATATTCTAAAGCCCTTAGGAAGAACTGTGACACTGTTTATGTCCTCACTCAACTTAGTCTCTGTAATTGCTACTATAGCTGCCTTACTGTTGTGAATCCTATCTTTTAATTCTACTGCCTTACCAGCTAATCCGTCAGCATTTGTGAATAACAATCTTAATGAGGCCCCATCCCCTGATCTTCTGTCATTATCTTCCTTATCTCCTCTTTGTCTGGAAGAACTCTGAAATGAAAATTTGTCTTCTCTTATTCATTTCTTTCCTCATTTAACCTTCTTGCCTCTTGCAACAAGTTTTTGATCTTTCCCATCTCTTCCTGTGTTCTGTATCATCTAATGAACACTTCTTTGAATTCTGGAAGGTCTTTTAGACTTTATTCTCATCATTATTTCTCTCCAAGGTTACTTTTGTTGGTCTCTGCTTTCCTTCCCTCGAATATTTGCTTAGTGTGTGTGTGTGATTACCTAATTGTGATTACCTAATTGTGTTTACGGGAAAGAGCCCAAAGCTCGTATCTTCCCGTCTCCTGATCGGTTCCATTTTTAGACTTAGTGATACTTATCATACCTGTCCTTAAAACTATGGATTGTGTGTGTGTGTGTGTGTGTGTGTGATTACCTAATTGTGCTTGCGGGAAAGAGCCCAAAGCTCGTATCTTTTAGTCTCCTGATTGGTTCCATTTTCTACTTAGTGATACTAATCATTCCTGTCCTTAAAACTATTGATTGAGATAGTGTGAACTACCTCCTCGCTTAGCCAATTCCAATTATCAACTACTCTTACACTGAAAAAGTATGTCTCTTAAGCCTTAAAACCTGTTCTTTTACCTTCAGTTTTCCTCTGATAAAGCTGTGGAAAAGCTTGTGATTTTCTTTAGCCTTCCAGGTGATATCCCTGTCATAGTCTCTCTCTTCTTTTACTTATGTTTTTTCTCCTCCTATATCTTTTCCAGCATTTGTCTCTCCTCTCCTTTGCTTTTTTACACTCATTATCGAACCATTTCTCTCTGGCATGAATTACACCTATCTTGGTTACAGGTTTGCAGCAATCTACTATCTTCCCATATTTCTCACAAAAGATGCCATACGTTTCTTGTACAGATTTGTTGTAAAATAAGGTTCTCCAGTCAATAACTGCAAAACGCTCATTCATTTTTATGTAATCTCATTTCGGATAGTTCCTCCTCATGTCCTCAGTGCCTCTACTCTCAGGCAGAATATCTTCAATGATATACTCCATCAACAACACACAGTGGTCACTCTTTCCAATTGGTGGTTCATATTCATTTTTTTTCAATATCCAACACATTATTAGTGAATACTAGATCAAGTAGTGATGGCTCATCCCCACCCCTGGCCCTCGTTGGTTCTATTACATGTTGGTGTAGGAAATTCCCTTGTACACAATCTAGGAATCTTGCCCCGAATGAGTCTTCACCACTGTGTGGGTCAAGATTTATCCAATATGTCTCTTTATGATTAAATTCTCCCATAATCAAAATCCTACATTTTCTCTCCTGTGCCACGTTAACAACAGTTTATGACTTCAATAGTACCTATATGACTTTCCTCATAAACTTTTAGCCTATTCTGGTTCCTTGGTGGATTATATAAAACAGTTATTATAATGCTCTCTGACCCAGTATTTATGTGAGCAACAAGAAATTCCTTGAACTCACTTTCTAAAGCCATGTTTATTTCTTCAACCTGAATCCTTTCACTTATGAGCAGTGCTATCCCTCCACCAGTCCTCTCAGATCTTTCAACCCTAAATATTCTGAAGCCCTTAGGAAGAACTGTGCTACTGTTTATGTCCTCACTCAACTTAGTCTCTGTAATTGCTACTATAGCTGCCTTACTGTTGTGAATCCTATCTTTTAATTCTACTGCCTAACCAGCTAATCCATTAGCATTTGTGTATAACACTCTTCATGAGGCCCCATCCCCTGATCTTCTGTCATTATCTTCTTTATCTCCCCTTTTTCTGGAAGAACTCTGAAATGAAAATTTGTCTTCTCTTATTCATATCTTTCCTCATTTAACCTTCTTACCTCTTCCAACAAGTTTTTGATCTTTCCCATCTGTTCCTGTGTTCTGTATCGTCTAATGAATACTTCTTTGAATTCTTGAAGGTCTTTTAGTCTATTTTTTCTCAACAATATTTCTCTACATGTTTCCCCTCTCTCAAAGGTTACTTTTGTTGGTCTCGGCTTTCCTTCCCTCGAATATTAGCCTAGTTGGTGAATGTTTACAATATCCTCAGGACCACAAACTACTCCAAGCTTTCTTATCAGGTCTACAACCCTAGCTTTATTTTCTTCAAGTCTCCCCTGCCATGTTGGCTCCTGCGATTCGCTCATGCCTAAGATTACCACTGTTTTCTCTTTATCAAGTGCCTGTTTAATCAGTGGATTTGCCCTTTCCATCACAACGTCTTTCATTTTTTGATTACTGTCTCTTTATAGTCAATTGTTTGTTTGTTTTCCAGTGCCACCACCTTTATAGCCTCTTTTACTGCCACATTCCCCTTCAGTGCATCAGCAAAGGAAGTTTTCATGGCATTATGCTCCATATTCAGCTCCTGAAACTCTTTTCTAAACTGTTCAATATTTTCCTTAATCTGGACATTCCAAGCTGCAATCTCGTCTCTCTCAGAAGGAGCAGTGAACTAACATCTAATTCATTTAGGTTGTCATTCAGCTGTTTGTTTTTATCTTCTTGTTTAGAAATTCTGGTTTCTAGTTTACTCTTTTCCCCTTCCAGCTTCTTTAATCGTTTTTCTAGTTCCTTTGTCTCCTGTCCTTGTGCTTTATTTGCTTCCTCCAAAAATCTTATTTCCTCTCTGAGTGTTTCATTCTCTTTCATTTCTCTATCCATATTCCGAATTTTATCATCAAGGCTTATAACCATTGCCTTTAAATCCTTGATTTTCTGTTTTTTTTTTGTGTGTATGTGATTGACATTAAACCAGTATAGAAACAATAGGTTTGGATCCAAATAGTGAGACAAAATCTATCATCCTCTTTAATGCATCTGAAGAAAAGTTACGAATAATATATGTATTTAGTTTAAAAAATATGAAGAGCTATGATGAATATGCTTTATAAGTCATATATGGTAGAGAGGCCAAAACAAAAGGATATTAATGTTCAGCATCAGCAAATTAAAGATGTTATAAATAAGACTATCACGTGGACGCATTTTTTTAGGCAATATAGTGAAGTGTGTGAGCATTATAGTCAACAAATCCTTAGAAAGTTTATTACACATGGTTCACACTCAGTCAGGTTCCAGTTCCAGTAGCGGTCAAACATCCTCCTCTCATCCCTTGCCCAGCCAGCATCTAGAGGCCAGCAGCTTGAAGTCGACTCTTCCTCTAAATTGACTGGATTTCCTTCTCTACTCCTTTCCCTCGTTGGAAAGTTAATAACGATAGGAAGACGTTTCCATTTCCGTTGTTTGTCTCTCTCTTGAAGGAGTAAAATCGGAATTTGTGGGTCTCTTTTACAAATCAAAACTGACGCTTTTTACCCGTTGTATTTTATTTATTTAGTTATTTATTTTTTTTTAAGATAAAGCAGCTTTAACGATTATTTTTCTTCGCCTCCTTTCAGGTACATTTTTGTGCTTTAAAACCGTGTTAATTCTCTCCTTTTTTCCAGGTTCAATTTTGTGTACACTGCTAGGTGATTCTAGTTTTTATTATCTAGGCGCTCAGTGATAGATTTCCGTCTCAGGGTTTTTATTTCTGTTAATCTATATAATAAATTATCTTCCAGATTTTTTTCTGTGCTATCCAACTCAGATATGCAATGTGTTCTCTGCTCACCTAAGTGATAAATACCTTCTCAGGCTTTTCTTTTTCATTATTTTTTATTTTTATTTTTTGTGTGTTTTCATCCCCGTTTGTGTATCCTCAGTGTTAGAGTGTGATTCATAACCTCTTCATAGCAGTAAGGCCTGTATTATTATGTAAATCATTTTAATAAAGTGCTCAGTGCAAGTAACGAAATATAGTGCTCAGTGAGGGTCTGTGGATCTACATGACTAAGTTCTAGTCTTGCCCTCCTCCGACTCTCCTGCTAACCCCCTCCCCCCATAGGAGGGGTGGATGCATGTGGGAAAGAAGAGGCAAAGGACGGCTCTGACAGCAGCCAGGAGAGTGCTGCTGCTCCAGTTCCCCCCCATCCCCGAAGTTTGCTGCCATTAGAGAGCCCATCTCTAAATTCAAAGTTCAGGCTCCCTCCACTGCAGAGGCTTACGCTCTCCAAAGAGAGCTGGAAGACCAGCTCACTGAGTTTGGATGCACTATCAAACCCAATGTATATGTTGAACTTATCATCCACCCATCCTCCACCGAAGCTGCAGACAAGATCCATGACCTCAACTCTCCTCACCTGGCCAAGATGACCCCGGCTCAAAAAATAAGGAAGTTCATCCTCGTTAACTACCCCATTGCTTGGTCAACGGATCTATTGACCAAGCAGTCAAGCATCACCTTTGCCTCATGTTGCTCCTCCAAGACTGAAGATCAAACCGTCCTTTTAAAGCAAGTCTTAGTCCACATCTGCGGTCCACTTCCTGCCCAAGTGAACCTTGGCATTTGGGGCAAATTCCATCTCAGGGTATATAACCCTGAACCCCTGAGATGTTTCCGCTGTCTAAAGTTTGGCCATCACTGGAACACCTGCTATTTCTCAGTGAGATGTAATATCTGCAGTGGGGGGCATCCCACCAACCGTTTCCTCACAAAATACAAGGACAATGAAGAGACAATGGCCAAGTGCCCTAACTGCCAGGGGCGCCACCACGCATGGAATAATCGCTGTCCTGAGAGGCTGAAGAGGATTCCTCAGTGATTTCCTTCCTCTGCTCCTGCCCCCAACCACACCACCTCTACCTTCACTCCTCCTCCTCCTCCCACCTCCAAACCCTGTCACAGATTCCCTCTTGCCCTACCCAGATTCTACCCCCTACCCAACACCCATCACACAACACTAACCTGGCCCCTGACACACAGACTACACCTCCTACCACTCCAACTCCCACACTAACTCCAACCACCTCCTCACACAACAGTCATACTCCCACTGACACCCCATACAACACCCACACTAACATCACAACTGCACACAACACTCAAACACATAACACCACCTCTTTCAACACTCAGACTACAGCTATCTCCACTCACAGACCTCCTAACCACACCAGGTCCCGGGACCCCAGACTTTACATGCACTTCCACTTATTCTCAACAGCCTCTCCAAAACACCTTCTTCTGCCTCCTCATCCTAACCCAATCCCAATCCTCAACCCATCTTCATGGTAGAAGACATTACCAGCCTCATTACATAGGTTATTCAAGCCAACATTCGACTCTTCACTGCCAATGCCTCTCCCAGAGACTCCTTCAATCAAGTCGCTGAAGTTACTCATAGCATCGCTGCCTAAGTCCTCATCTCCAGGAACCACCTCCAGTCTCAACAGGCCGCCGCTCCTTCCACCTCCACCTTTTAAATCTTCATGACACCTAATCTCAGGATCCTTCACTGGAATGCCCAGGGTTTGAGACAAAAAAATACAACACTTGGAAGGCATTGCCAAGGCTGACAATATCGATGTCGTTACGGTTCAAGAAACCCTGTGTACGGATCAAAATACTCCTAAAGTCTCCAGGTAACAGGGATTCTACCAGCACTGGATAAGACATCACCTTGCTCAACAACCAAGAGCCAACTCACGACAGAGGTGGAATACTGAATCTCACCTTCGTCTCCAACTCCCTAAAACAAGACGCCATTTGGAGAGTTCATCCCCTGGTCACGAGTAATCACAATGGGATCCACCTCAAACTGCCAATTCCTGAAATCTTCCAAATCCCTGCTCCTCCTCCTTGATGG
The DNA here is from genome assembly GCA_037179515.1 of Halocaridina rubra. NCBI lineage: Eukaryota > Metazoa > Arthropoda > Malacostraca > Decapoda > Atyidae > Halocaridina > Halocaridina rubra. Next base: position 35,248 of record JAXCGZ010017602.1, on the reverse strand, counting down.
AATTTCAAGAGAGCCTACTGAGGCTGATTCCAGGAGCACCTCAGCAACTGGTACTCAGCTTATACTCCACCTGGAGATATAGACCAAGCTGAGGCTGAGCTAGTTAACGCTTTGCAAGCCGCAGCTGACTCCTCTATCCCCCTCTGCAAACCACATCATGCTAATCATCGTGACAGGCGGTACTACTGTGATAGATTCGAAGAACTCAAACACCGGGTCAACGTCATCCGAAAAATGCACAGGAACTGTTGCACTGAAGACTCCTACTGTACTCTCCAGGTAGTCAAACAACATGTCCATTACGAGACACGAGAAATTAAGAGGAAAAACTGGCTTAAGTAGTGTTCCATCCTAGATGCTCACACCTCTGTGGGCCAAATGTGGAGGAATATCAACTCTTTCACTAAGGGGAGACCTCCTAGAACTCCGACCAGCTCCCCATTGCAACCAGAACAACTTTATAGGGTCTCACCGCTACAAGATGGGTTGAAGTAGAAGAGGCCATCAACACCGAAGATCAAGTGGATGCCCCCTTCACTCTGACTGAGCTGCAAAAAGTGAGCAAGAGCTCCAAGAACAAAGCCCTAGGTGTGGACAGAATCACATACTCGATGATTCAGAGTATGGGGCTACAAGGGAACCTTGCTCTACTCTCTCTGATTAACAAGACATATACTCAGAGAGTCACTCCAGCTTTATGGAACGGGGCAAATATTCAGCCAATTCTTAAGCCAAAAGATCAGGATAACCCAGGCCCTATCTCCCTCTTAAGCTGCCTGAGCAAGACGGCAGAAAAGATTGTGCTTAACAGACTTCGTTGGAAGTGCCCACCCTTCCATGAATATATGTTTGCCTACCAACCAGGCTTAGGCACCTCAGACTGCATAGCTTTCATACTATCATTCATCAATGATTGTTGTGGGTTCATCATTTTTCTTGATCTAGAGAAGGCCTTTGAACATGCCAATGTACCGGCACTACTCTCTGCTTGATCGTTAAGCAAATCAAAGGAAACCTTATCTCCTGGATCAAGCTGAGTCTACAAAATTGTAGCACTTGAGTCAAAGTTCAAGGGCATTATTAAACATATAAAGTCCATGAAAACGGGACCCTACAAGGTGGAATTCTCAGCCCCTTCCTCTACAACTGTCTCATGGAGAAAATCATGGACACTGCACTACCACCTGAGCTAAGATTTTCAATTATGCTGACAACTTTGCCCTTGTCACAAGAGGCAACAGGAATTTAAACAATACCCAGTGCTGCCTCACCAAGATTTACAAAGCCTCCATCTCCCTCGAACTAAAGATAAACGCCCTATAAACCAAGGTGCTCCCCATCCACCAATGGAGACTAGATACTAGACTGGTCATAGGCAATGAGCCTGTGGACTGGGTTACCAGGCACCTCTACCTGGGGGTATACATCGATAGCCGACTGACCTTCGGACCCGAGATGCAACACTTCCATGACAAATGTAAACTGTGCCAAACCGTCCTTCGACAGAGGTCGGGCCTTTTTGACAGTGCATCTTTCAATCTTCTTAGAACCTTCTATGTGCAAGCCATACGGAGCCTTGTAGACTATGCATATCCCACCCTCTGGCTACTGAAAGACCAACAATGGGACAAGACGGAGGTAATACAAAATAATGCCATGTGAATCATGCTAGGAGCCCCAGTGTGGACCAAGAGAGAAAACCTCCAGCTGGAATCCAACCTCATGCCACTTAAACTTAGATCTCTACAAAGATTGACCCTCTCAGTAGCCAAAACTACCACAGTTCAACGTCCCTGCCTCTCCGCCGCTGGCTCAGACTTCTGACTAGCCTTTGATCACCAACCGGACCTCCCTGCAACAACCTGGGCAGCCAAGGTCTGTGCCAGCCTGCAAGCATTACCAGTCAAGGAAGATATCCTAGCCAAGATCCAGGATACTTTGCTCTCTGACTACCGATACCCTCCTCCATGGGATGACCAGCTGCTCGACATAAATATCGAGCTGCCAGACAGCCCAAAAAGCTCAGTTAACCCACTTGTCCTTAAAAACACATACAAGGACAAAATTTAGAGCTGGAGCAAGCCAAACTCCACAATCTTCTACACTGACGGCTCAGTCAATGAAGAAATTGGAACCTCAGTGGCTGCCTTAACCACCAAAGACTACGTCCAATTGACGTCCGGACTAGTCCTATAATCCTATTGGCCTTGGCAGAAGCCTTTTCAATATGTTTGCTAAATTTAAGGTCTGGTGTGAAAATCACTCCTAAGTCCTTCTCTTTCTTTGTAGTAGCTAGTTTGATATTACAGTCTCTCTGGTGTATAGAGTACTCATGCTCAGGATGAGTACACTTTGTGAATAGACTTTCACATGTATGCATTGAATGACAATTAGTCATTCAACTATTGAAAAGATCTCTTTGGTGTGACTCTCAGTTGGATCCAGAAGTAATAGGGCAATAGATTTTGGTGTCATCAGCAAACAATTTTATTGTGTGGGATACCACATCAGGTAGGTCATATATGTACAATATGAACACCACCGGCCCCGGCACACTTCCTTGAGGATGATGATATATTATTGGTCTTAACTCTTTGCTGTCGACTGGAAAGGAAATCCCAAATCCATGCCTAGACTCCTCACACAATGTCATGAGACCACAGTTTGGAAATTACAGTGTTCTCTCGCTATATCAAGATTCACCTTCGCAAATTCAGTGCATCGCAGTTTTCTTTTGGCGAGCTTTTTTTTTATGGGTATATGCGAGAAACCATATGTGGAAATATTAAAATTTTCAGTATTTTCATTATTTTATTGAAAAAAAATATTCATTATTTTCTTGATAAAAAAGATATTTCCCAGCCTAAGAATAAAAAAAAACAGTAAAAAATAGTAAAAACATAAATTTAAACATATAACTCTGCACCATAGAAAATACGATACCAGTATCAGCGTTTCGAAAAACGCAAAGGGTTGCACCTACGTGAGCTAGTACATATTAAAATTTCCAGTAATTTCATTATTTTATTAATAAAAAATGTATTTCCTAGCCTAAGAATAATAAAACATTAAAAAAAATAGTAAAAAACATAAATTTAAATATGTAACTCACAGTATTGCACCATATAAAATACTGTACGGTAGCATACACTGTATTGGCGTCTTGGAAAATGCAAAGGGTCACACCTACATGAGATAGTACACGGGATGCTATTGGCTGATGGGTGGGAGATAACGAATCACAGAATTGTTTTTCTGTATCTTCTGTATCATGGGGTCTGATTGGCTTTTTGATTGAAGTTTCATTCTCCCAGCATCTTCTATTGTCTCGCCTCACCCGTTCAGTCTACTCACGTGTGCGCCATTCACATTGTGCTTCTTAATACGTTGTGCTTGTGAATTTGTAAAACTTTTGTTTTTCAGCCTCTGCAATGCCTCCCAAGCATCCTTCATCCTCTACGGCTTCTGGTAGTAAGCCTAAACGGCAAAGGATGATGTTGACCATAGCAAAAAAGGTAAAACTGTTAGATATGCTGAAGGAAGGAAGAAGAGAGATGTTGGCTGCCATTTCGGCATCAACGAATCTACTGTTTGATACATCCAAAAGGACGAGGCAAATATCAGGAAACAGCGACTATTTCTAGTAGTAAAACAGCGAAGAGGGTCAAAACAACCCGCAATAAGATAATAGTGCACATGGAATCTGCTTTGGCCCTGTGGATTGCTGATTGTAGGAAGAAGAACATCAGCTTAGACACCAATATCATAAAAACAAAGGCGAAGAAGCTGTATGAGACATTCGCTGCAAACAAATCCGATGATGACAGTAGCGACCGTGAAGAGGAGAAAGAAGATAGCGACGACCCACAACCATTACCCTCCAGCAATTCTCCACCGAGGAGACCATCGTTCATTGCAAGCAAGGGAAAAATCGCCAAATTTCAAAAACGCATTTGGCCTAAAGAGCATTTCGGTGCGTGGCGAAGCTGCCTCTACAGATACAGCAGCAGCTGAAGAATCTGTAAAGAAAGACGTCAAGAAAATTATCACTAAAGTTGAATATGCACCTGAGCAAGTCTTTAACATGGATGAGACTGGATTATTTTGTAAGAGAATGCCATTTTGCACTTTTCTTTTCAAGGAAGAAGCTAAAGCCCCAGGATTTAAAGCACACAAAGACCGCGTTACCCTCATCATGTGCGGGAATACTGCGAGCTTATCTGCAAGTCTAAGAACCCTAGAGCTTTAAAGAATAAAAACAAGAATCTGCTGCCAGTGTATTGGATGCATAACCCTAAGGCCTGGTCACAAAAAACCTCACATCGAACTGGTTTCACCAATGCTTTATTCCTCAGGTCAAAGTTTATCTTGCAGAGAAGGGCCTTGAATTTAAAGTCCTTCTTTTGATGGATAATGGTGATGGCCACGTAACTGATCTCCAATATGACGGTGTTCAAGTAGAGTTCCTGCCAAGAAATACGACATCACTGATTCAGCCTGTGGATTAAGGCATTATTCATGGGTTCAAGGCCCTTTACACACGAAATGCCCTGGAGAACCTGGTTGACTCCATGGTTTCAGACAAAGAATTCGCACTGAAGACGTATTGGCGTAACTACACAATTGCTACATGCCTTCATACCGACTACAAGGGATTTGCCCCTGACGAGGTCCATAACTTGGCAGTTGTGAAAGCTGTGAAGTTGGCTGCATTTCTAGGAGGAGAAGGCTTTAAAGATATGACTCACGAAAACGTAAATGAACTGATCGACTGCCACTCGCAGCCTTTGACTGATGAAGACTTGGAGGAAATAACATAATCAGCAAGCAAAGAAGAGGAAGAAGAACAACCAGAGGAAACACACGAAGAATTCGAAGAACCTGGCCTTACACTAGAACGTTGGGCAGCCATGTATAGCATGGTGAAAGAACTCCAACAACTGTTGGAGCATGACGATAATATGGTTCATTCAGTAAAGTTCTGCAATATTATCGACGATGCCATGACTCCTTACAAGACCATCTTTGCACAAAAGAAGAAACAGCAACAGGAACTCCCCATTACCAAGTTCTTCTTTCCAAAATGCAGCCATAAAGCTGTCATTGGCTGTGGAGTATTTGGCTGTGGAGTATGTACATGTCATCATCACCTCATTCACAGTAAGTTCACCTATCACGTTCTTATAAATTTACGCTTGCACGCTGTTATTAATAAAGTAAAGTTAACAGTGCATGGAGGGTTTATACAGTAAAGGTAAAAATAAATGTAAACTACCTATGTATATATGGTGCTCCCACATCGCGGATTTTCACCTATCGTGGCCGGTCCCGGAACCGAACCCCCACGATAAACAAGGGAACACTGTAATCTCTAGTGAGGCACCCTGTTAAATGCCTCACTAAAATCCAAATAGATGACATCTAGGTTCACACCACAGTCCACAACCTCAGTCCATCATCCATAAATTTAGGCAATTGCATCAACGTTGATCTCTTACTTCCAAATCCATACAGATAATGAAGTCAGTGTACATGATACATAACAAACATTTTTTAAATGTAATTATAGTTTCAAAATTATATTCCATACTAAATAAATTGCAATAAGATGATATTATATAATTTTGCAGTATACTCATTATAGACAGTGAACAACTCTTCCAATTGCACGAAAAGTTAGGCATTTTCGATGATATCCGTAAATAGCTGGTTGATGGAAATCTCGGATTTCGGGCAACTTGCCCAACTGTGTGAACGTCCAACTAATCATGCGGAAATGTGCCTGTGTGATAGGGGCTTAACTAACCTAGATTTGGTTTGGTTAGTTACTTATACATCTAACTTGGGTAAATTTGGGTTTTGAATAGCAGAGTGACGCCCTTCAGAACAGACGGTAATAAAACTTTAAGAAGGATACTTGTCCATATGAATTACAACAAATATTCACTGAAAAAATTTCTCAATACCCCAGGGAAAATGCTATACATATGTACTGTGATGACTCTGTTATTGGAAATACAGCAGGATGCGTAGTTGTAATTAGAGAATTTGTTTAATATTGCATTAGTGTAGAAGAAAGAATATCCAAAAGAATTGCTGATAAAAGTTCTTCTATCTTTGTTGAACTTTACGATATATATATATATATATATATATATATATATATATATATATATATATATATATATATATATATATATATATATAAATATATATATATATATATATATATATATATATATATATATATATATATATACTCGTTTATCGTGCGATCTTACATATTGTGTGATCTCGCATATTGTGCGACCACCAAATTTTCACCCATAAAAATTAATTTTATCATGTGATTACCTAATTGATTACCTAATTGTGTTTACGGGAAAGAGCCCAAAGCTCGTATCTTCCCGTCTCCTGATCGGTTCCATTTTATACTTAGTGATACTTATCATACCTGTCCTTAAAACTATGGATTGAGATAGCATTAACTACCTCCTCGCTTAGCCAATTCCAATTATCAACTACTATTACACTGAAAAAGTATTTCCTTACATCCTGCAAAGAAGTTTTCTTACGAAGCTTCAAACTATGACCTCTAGTTCTAGAGCCAGCCATATCAAAATATCCATCCCTATCCACTCTATCATAACCATGAAGTGATGGTAAGTCTAATTCCCTCAGCCTCTCATCATAACTGAGATTGCGTATTTCTGGCACCAGTTTCGTGGCATGTCTTTGAACTTTTTCAAGCTTAGCTATGTGCTTTTTCAAGTGTGGATTCCAAAAGGGGGCTGCATATTCGAGTTTTGGCCTCACATAGGTTACATAAATATTTCTGAACATTTCCTTGTCCATGTGCCTGAAGGCTACCCTTACATTTGATAAGAATGCATATGCTGCCCTTACTATGCCATTTATATGTATTTCTGGAGACAAATCTGCTAGTATGTTTACTCCTAGATCTCTCTCATTTTCTGTCTCTTGAAGTTGTACTACAGCCACCGAGTAGTCAAGCTTGGGCCTTCTTGCACTTGTACCCATTCTCATTACCTTACATTTTGAAGTATTGAATTTCATTAGCCACTTTTCTGACCACTCATGAAGATTATTTAGATCCTCCTGAAGTTCTCTACCATTGTTCTCGTTTTTTACTTTCTTCACAATCTTTGCATCATCTGCAAACATATTCATGAATGAATTTACAGACTCTGGTAGGTCATTTACATATACCAGGAACAAAAGTGGCCCTAAAACTGAACCCTGTGGAACTCCACTACTAACTCTTCTCCATTCAGACACTGAATGTCTTACTCTAACTCTCTGTTCCCTTCCTTCTAAGTAAGTTTTTATCCATTCCAAAACATTTCCACCTATTCTAGCCATTGATTGCAGCTTCCTAATAAGTCTCCAATGTGGAACAGTGTCAAACGCTTTCTGGAAGTCTAGGAATATGCAATCTGCCCAGCCCTCTCTTTCCTGTAAGATTTGGCTTACCTTATCATAAAATTCTAATAAGTTTGTTACTGTTGATCTACCTTCTCTGAAGCCATGTTGCCTCACTGACAAAAAGTTGAAGGATTCCAAGTGAAGAGAGATATGTTTCCTTAGTAGTTTCTCCATAACTTTGCAAACTATGCTGGTCAAGGAAACTGATCTATAGTTCAGAGCCGTATCCCTCCTTCCCTTTTTGAAGATAGGTATCACATTTGCTTGTTTCCAGCATCTTGGAATCTCCCCCGACTCCAGTGACTCCTTAAATATGATACTTAGTGCCACTGATATTGTGTTTGCGCATTTTTTAAGCACATGAGGGGATATGTCATCAGGACCTGTAGCTTTATGAACATCTAAATCCATCAGCGCTTTGCATACCTCTGTGGCTGTAAGGTTGATGTTCTCTAATACCGGCCCTTGAGCTTCAATCACTGCAATCTGAGGGGGTGGGGTATTTTCTACTGTAAATACTGACAGATCCTCCTTGTTCAATTCTTTGCAGATCTCTTCATCCGTCTCAGTGATGCTTCCATCCGCTCTCTTTAGCCTTAAAACCTGTTCTTTTACCTTCAGTTTTCCTCTGATAAAGCTGTGGAAAAGCTTGGGATTTTCTTTAGCCTTCCTGGTGATGTCCCTCTCATAGTCTCTCTCTGCCTCTCGTATATCATGCGAGTTTAGTTTTTGAGAGACCAAATCACTATACACTAACCTATTTTCTCCCAGCTCCTTATCCCACCTTTAAGTTAAAAAAAAGTAAAAGAGAATGATAGAAATAAGCGCATACAGCTATAAACAAATCGAATGAGAAACAGCTGTTATTGTTATAAAGAGAATTGGCTAACAGCTGTTTATCATTTCAACTATCGTACAATCGTAAACAATAACTGTACTTATGGTACATATGACGTCAAGTAGAATAGGACTGATTTATTTTTTTTACATTATACCCAATATCATGCTTTTATTATAACATGAATTAATATAAGATAATATGCAATTAAAGAAGCAAAGCTAATGACTAAAAATTATCGTGCTTTGGCAACATGGATGAACCTCGATTAAACTTCGATATGCCTTCAAAGTCGACGGTAAATAAAATGGGAAAGAAAAGTATTTTAATCAAAACTACTGAGCATGAAGGAACAGCTAATAATTGTTTCTTTCAACAAGTAAAAGAAAATCCTTTTTGCATTCTCTAGTTTACCACAATCAGCTGACTTGGAAAAACACAAGCTAACAGCTGTTTTATATTATTTCAACTATCGTACGATCGTAAACAATTACTGTACTAATGGTACATATGACATCAAGTAGAATAGGACTGATTTATTTTTTTACATTATACCCAATGTCATGCTTTTATTATAACCCAAATTAATATAAGATGCTATGCAATTAAAGAAGCAAAGCTAATGACTATAAATTATCATGCATTGGCAACATGGATGAAACTCTATTAAACTTCGATATGCCTTCAAAGTTGACGGTAAATAAATTGGGAATGAAAAGTGTTTTAATCAAAACTACTGGGCATGAGAGAACAAATAATAATTGTTTCTTTCAACAAGTAAAAGAAAATCCTTTTTGCGTTTCTAGTTTACCACAATCAGCTGATTTGGAAATACACAGGCTTAGATGGTAGTCTCGATCGGTAAAATTTCTTATAAATATTCGCTATGTTTGTGTTTTATAATACGATACTAACATGTGAATATTACATGCATTATTATTGGATACAGTTAAGTACAACATTGCTTTTATCAAAATCATGTTTATTTCAAATACAGCTGTACTTTTTGACTAGAGTAAATTAATATATAGTTTGGTCAGTGGCGTAGCCTAGGCCAGCAGTACTTACATTATTTTTATACCTCGTGTATGATACAACTCCCCTAGAATTAGCTTCAAAAAAAGGTCTTCAAAAGTTTCACATTACACGAGTATATATATATATATATATATATATATATATATATATATATATATATATATATATATATATATATATATATATATATATATATATATATATATATATATATCTTTTTTTTTTTACCCCGACCGGGACTCAAACCTAGGACTTATGATTACTAAGTCAAGGCGCAACCACTACACCACAGAAGGTTAAAAGGAATCCAACCTTATAGCTTATATCTGCTATGCTTAGGAATGAACGCATTCTAACTGAATGCCACTATGTTCATATTACAGATTCCCCAACCTCACTCTCGGCTTCATTTTAGCATTTAATTCAAATCCCAATCTCATTCGGGCCATGAAATTATCAAATAAGCACATTACTTATGTGAAAACATGAATAATTTTTTTTACCCCAACCTTCTGTGGTGTAGTGGTAGCACCTTGACTTAGTAATCATAAGTCCTAGGTTTGAGTCCCGGTCGGGGTAAAAAAAAAAATAATAATTCATGTTTTCACATATGTAATGTGCTTATTTGATATATATATATATATATATATATATATATATATATATATATATATATATATATATATATATATATATATATATATATATATATATATGGCTTAATTATGTATTAGAAAAGAAAAAAAGAGCATTTGCATTTATTGATTGTCAGGGTACTTTGTTTGCCTTGAATACTAAAATGCCTATTACTGATGAGTCAGTATTAAAATGTAAGAAATGTATAATAGATATAAAATCACATTGATGTGATGTAACTTTTATGTGGATACCTTCCTATTGTGGTATTTATCTAAATGACGTTGCAGATTATTTGGCCAGGCAGGGTTAAGAAAAAGAAATCATAGAATATGATTGTACTATGAGCATTAAAAGAATAAAATCTGAAGTAGTAAAAGTCAGGAAAAAATGGGAATTGGATAATGCTCGGGTTATATTGTACAATGGTAGCAAAAGCATGAGACATTATGATATAATTATGAATAATACATATTTCTCATATGGCAAAGCTTCACACATTTAAATATGATGCATTTATGCTGAGACTGCGTTTTGGATATAAATATTACTGGTAATATGTTAAAGAAACCGATGGTATCCCTTGTAAATTATGTGGTCATGTTAAATCTCGTACTCTGTATCATTATATTATGGAATGCAGGGGTCTAAACAATTCAGGTGTGATAGTATTATTGACATACAGAGATGGTGTGTTATTTTATAAATGACAATATGATTCGACAAATTATGAAAAATGTTCTAAGTTTGACATAAAAGTTTAGTTTATCTATTTTCTCAGTATAGTTGCTCTAGGCATAGTTCACCGTTTGAAATGGCCAATTGTCATATTGCGCATCATTATTAGGACTGTCAGTATTATTGCAATTTTCATTGTCATTATTACTTGCTGTGAAGAACAAATATATATTTATATTTTATAGTTCTGGGGCGGTCTTGTTAGATTGCTAACAAGCTCCAATTGATGTAATTGCCTATTATGTCAATAAATTTTTTGAATTTGAATTTGTCTCATCTTTCAGGTATACAATGGCCCCTCTCTGGTTTTGCTATTTTTTAGTAATTAATCATAAATATATTTTAGTGATTATTACCTAAGTAACAGTTTTCTAGGAGTGGATGATATGAACTTTATACATATATGTAAGTGAAAATTGATAAGGTATAAATCTGAGTTTTAGAGGGGTGCATAAACTGAATCTTAACTCAAGTTGGTATAGCAAAGGAAATTATAGAGGATTTTACATTCAAGAGAGATGTGGTGACTATTCCTAGAATGCCTGCTTTCACCTTGTCAATGAATAGTCTACTCTCAGTTTTTGCAGGCTACCATACACAATAATATTTACTCAACCAACTTCAAGTAAAGTTGGGCTAAAACTTACTGGCTTATAGTTAAATGTAACAGGCAAACTGTACGGTACTAAAGGGGAAGGGCATGAGTTATGTATGCTTAATAGTAGTGGAGAACTCCCACTGGTTAATGACACACATACACTAAATAAAATTAAACTGAACACTGCAAAAATCCAAGCTTAAATGAAAGACTCATAGATAAAATGTAAAAATATATTGCGAAAACTTAACATTAAAATGAAGAGCAGTCTTTCAGCTTAAAAGAAAATAATAAAATTTACTCTAGATTAGGCAGCAATAAAGTGAATTTTACAAAATGACAAAGAGTTACAGCTCCAGGCACAAAATATCACTTAATATCCAAATAATGATTGCTCAAAATCCAAGAACTTATACATCATGGAAACACAGTAACTGCTGGACAAATTCGATGGCACTAGTCCAAGGGGCGAAATGGGAGGCTCGTAATTTACTCAGATTTTACGAGTCTCTAACAATAGGTCCTCACCTGATGCCATCTTCAGAGAGAGGCCTCGTCCACTCTGTAAACAAATCAGACAAGCATCACATTCAAAAATAAAAGGATATATTTTCATCATATTTTACATAGTTAAGAATTTTTTAAGATTTAGATTAACTTTACAAACAAATCCCATTTATTCATGAGAAAATGATGAATTAATGACAAAATAAATGATCATTATAATATAGTCTCTCAAATAAATATATACATGTAGTCTGATGCAATACTACTTATGGTATTACAAAAAACACACACAAGGTATAACTAATTAAACTGTGTGTGATAAACAGATCACCACACTCTCCCCCCAAAAACGGTAGGAAGCTAAATAAATCACATGCACAAACATAATAAAGTGTAGAACAAAAACAGAAAATTTAAAGGCAACATTTGCAACCTATCTTCGGCAATTAGATCTCTACACAGTTTTTCAGCTCGACAAGCGGCTTGACGTCTAAGGTCTTGGTGGTGCACTAAGTGCAACTGGAGGATTGAGTGGATCTACTGGCTCTACTTCAGGAGCAACTTCCAGAAGTAGTTCTAAGGGAATGAATTTAGAAAGAGGTCTTACATACTCTCCATCAACTGTGCGGAGGAACACACTGTGTACAATACCATCTCTCCCCTTTATCAACTGGGTTACTAATCCAAAAGGATAACTGGATCTTGGTTTGTTCTAGGTTTCTATGAGAACTAACTCACCAACTTGAACTGTACATGGTTCGTCTTTGGCACACATTAAATGTCTTTCTCGGAGTGAAGTGAGGTAGGAATTGATCCGCACTTTTTCATACTTCTTCAAAATATCCGAGAGTCTAGAGTACTGAACTCTCAAATCCAATGATTCTCCAAAGGGAACATCTGCTCCAAAGGAATTGAGAGGTGGGAACAGAGTTACTGTCCTTCCATAGATTAAATGAAACAGGAGCGAGATACTCATCTCGAATATCTTCTGACAAATACATAAGAGGACAGGAGTTGACAACACATTCTATTTCACACAAGATGGTATGTAACTCACTAAAGGATATACGCTTCTTGTAAAGAGACTTATGAAGACCACTCTTAACACAACCTATGAGACTTTCAAAGAAACCACCGCTCCATGGAGAACGAGGAGTATTGAACTTCCAAAAAATGTCATTATCTTTCATGTAAGCTTTGACTTCAGGCTCATCCTTAATGTCACTGAGGAATCGTTCTGCACCTTGAAAATTAGTACCATTATCAGAAAAGATAATGGAAGGATTTCCAAATCTAAAAGCAAATCTGCGAAATGCAAACAGAAATTCTAAGGTGGTTAAAGAGCTACGCAACTCTAAAACTACTGCTCTTGATGTAGTGCATGTGAATAAACACATAAACCTTCTCACTGTAGTTAATTGTAGTTGTAGGGTCAAAAATAGTGATAGAATCAGTAAAATCCACTCCAACTGAGTTGAAGGGTCTAACAAATCTGACTCTTTCCTCTGGTAAAGGAGGGGGACCTGGTTGAGAGATCGTCTTCCCAACTGCCTTTTTACACAAAATACATGTTTTTAATATTTTCTTCACAATAGCTCTACCTTTAGAGATCCAAAACTGTTTCCTAAGTCCTGACAACATTTGTCCTAATCACAATGATGATGTCGAATATTATAATGAACTATTATAAGTTTGGTCAATGGATGTTTGGCAGGTAAGTAAATTGGAAATTGTGCCCCAGGAGATAGATCTGAATTCTGTAATCTACTGCCACAACAAATTAACTGATCTTTTATCAAGTGCAAATCTAATTGTTTGATTAAACTGACGAGTTCCGAAGCTGGTTTAGCACTCTGCTCAGGTCATTTCAAAAATGCAAATAAAGTAGGAAAACTTTTCAACTGGGATAATCAAACACAAGCATTTAGAGTACTCAACCTGAACTTGTCGTGGAAATAATGATTGCAGAACTGCTTTACATATGACATGATTCTCATAACTTTAGTAAGAGATGAATATTTACTCATGTCAAAATGAGAAAGTATGGGTTCATTAACATTAGGTTCTGTTAAAATCTCATACATTACTGTAGAATTAAGCAAAAATGAAGGTCCATATCTCCACATGACAATGCTATTCAACTTTGATACACTAACACCTGTGGTCAATATATCTGCAGGATTCTCTCTAGATGGGACATGTAAAATGTTCAAATCAAACTTAGATGGCAAATTGCGAATTTCACACACTGTTTCTCACAAAAACATCTGATGATGCATCATGATACACCCAATTAATGGCAACTTCACTGTCACACCACATAGTGCAACCTTTGAATGCCAATTTCTCATTAGACAAGAGTGTCTGAGCCAGTGCTGAGGCTAAAGTAAGTGAGAGTAACTCTAACTTAGGAATGGTGAGTGGAGGATTTGGTGATACTCTTACTTTACTCAAAATGATATCACTAGATTTGCTTCTTAAGTCCACAGCATATGCAACTAATCCATAAGCTTCTTTAGATGAATCGCAAAATATGTGCAAATCTGATACACAGGGACAATTACGAATCTAGGATATTGAATGGTTGACATCTGATTCAAATCTATGCAAATAACTGAATATTCTGATCTCTTGGTGATTTGATGATTCACACACTCTTCCTTGCACATTTTCTTACTGGAGTACAAGTTGATTTCATCGTTTACAACATTCCAAGAAATTCCTAAAACATTTACATTATTCAGATTCAATTGGTCATGATCAACACCTACTTCATCATTAAATTTTACATCCTTACTCACCCAACCTTGTAATGACATAGAGGCTTCTGCTAAACTAGAATTCACAATGGCATACTCTGTTTTTAACTGTTCAGAGTCTGAATAGGTACAAACAAAGATATCTACATAGAAATGAGAAATCAGAGACTTAGCTACTGGATGTGAATGTGTCTCCAAGTGATATGTAGGTGTTTTCTGAAGCAAAAAGGGAGATGATGTTGCACCAAAAAGTACTACTTTAAATCTATAGGTAACTACCTTCTGAAGTGTTTCATCCTTGAACCACAAGAATCTACAGAAATATCTGCAGTTTAGCAAAATACCTATACGTTGGAAGGCTTTGGAAATGTCTGATACAGCAGTTACAGGGTTAGTACGAAATTCAATGAGTGAAACAACACGTTTATGGGTTAGGCTTGAGCCTGTTAGTAAACATTCATTCAGACTCTTAGATTTTGAATCAGCTCTACTAGAAGCATTAAACACTACTCTAATAGGAGTGGTAGGAGAATTCTTGTAGACTGGATGATGAGGCATGTAATGAGTCAGTCCATCTGTAACTGTAGGGTTATCAATTTTCTCAATGAATCCCAATTCAATGTACTCATTAAAATCTCGGAGTATTGTCCATAAAGTTCTGGACGAGTTGCAAAGGATTTAGCTAGTGACATGAGCTGACCATAAGCTCTTCTATAGTTAGTTGCTGGTCTCTCAGTGCCCTTGAAGGGTAATTCCACAAAATACTGATTGTCTGCCTTCTGGCAAGTGGACTCAAAATGACTCACTGATTGTACTTCCTCAGGCATTAAAGTTTCATTCTTAATACCAACAACATCTAAATTCCAAAGGTTCTGAACTTTGGACTCAAGGGTTTGTACTCCTACATGAGCACAAAGCACATGTGGCCCATTAACTGTGTTAACTGAATGAGAACCAGTTGCCCACTTTGGCATAGGTCCAAATATAATCAAACCTGCTGGACTAGACAAAAGTGTAATTCCGGAATAGAAAGTACGGTTGGTCACAAATCTAGAATAGTAATCTGCACCAATTACCATACCTATGTCACTAATCACATCAGAATCAATGCTAGGATCTGCAAGTTTGATCCCCCTTTTTTCTGAGTGTTTCTGCAACAGTAGCAATGCCAGGTACATACAACGTAGTGTTAACCTTAACATAGACGACAGCATAAATCGGAATACATTGTGTACCAATGCGTACTACAACACGAACGACATCACACGAAATGTTTTCGGATTGATTACAAAATGAAGTCAATTTAAGTGAGATATGAAACACTGGACTGAGTTTAAGGCACTGTACTACTGCAAAATGGATGAAAGACCGTTGAGCACCGGTATCTAAAAATATCCTAACTGTTTCACGTACCCCAGCACCAGAAATCTTAACAATTGCTGTAGGAAGTGGAAGCTTATTAGTTTGGACATCTGTTTGAACAGAATTAGCGACACTGTCATCTCTTCCTGACAGGATTTTAAGCTTATCATCCACTACTACTTGATTAGTGGGAATGTTACTGTTAAGGTTAGTTCCATTATGAATCACTGCTGGGGCATTAGACGCAACTGACACTTGATTAACTGCAGTACTACGGTTGGTTAGTTTCATGCAGATAAAGGTATGATGTTTGCCATTACAATTTCTACACTCAGCCGTCTCTCTACACTGCGAGGCTCTATGGCCTTTCTGCATACACACAAATCATAGATCTAACTCTCTAACTCTGTTCTTCCAAAGTTTTAGGACTAAGTTTCTTAGCAATTATGTCTTTTATTAGGTAGTCACCACAAGGTACTTGGGTTACACCCTCTATCTGCATCAACAAACTTTGAAATGTTAACTGAAATTCGGTCAACTCAGTTAAAGTATGTTCAGGGGGTTTGATGTCCATCAAATCTAAATGTAATTGTTACAACAAAAGGTCATTATCAGCAAAGCTTTTTCTCAACAAACTTAATGCTATACTGTAATTACCACTAGTTATGGGAAGGCCTTCAATGATTCTATAAGCTTTACCTCTCATATAAGATCTGAGCATGCTAAATTTCAATACCTGCTCAATGTCTTGACGACTATCAATTAAACTACCAAAGGAATACCAAAAACAATTCCACTGTCTCAATTGACCATCAAATTCAGGAATCTTAATCTTAGGCAACTTAGGGTGTGGAAGGGGTCTAGCAGGTACTACTGTCTGACTAGGAGCTTGACTAGTTGTAGCTTGTGCTTGACCACCAAATGACTAATGATCATCTATAGCTGACTTAATTTGTATGAGCACTTTATAGGCATTACGTTTCAGAGTTCTGTGCTCTCTAGAAACTTGGCTAAGCTGGGTACTATCAATAGCATCTTGACTAGCTGTCCAATGTACATCAACGGACTCATATTACATTGTAAGTTCTGCTTCTGAAAACTGTAATGATCTTAAGGATGGTGGAGGAGATGCTTTAAGGTCATATTCTATAGAAATAAGCATATCTGCCAGATCGTCGGTTACAACCTTGTAAAGCTCAAATGCTTTACTTTCATCGATTGATGGTAATGACATCCTGCTGGATTAATCTTTACCTTACACAAATCACAATAATTTTGGCTAGGTGGCCAAACTAAACTAATACCTAAATTCACTAGGATTATAATATCTATATCTTAGGTAAACTTGATTGCACATGCATGTATTCAAATAGCTAATCTAAACCTTCCCTTGGACTTAAGAATTCGACATTAGCAGTGATATCACAAAAATATGCCATGGATTTAGAGTACAGCGTTTCAATATCGAAGTTCAAAACAATACCAAAGGTAGCCTATTCCAAATTTCATTCAGTAAATGTAGCAAAGTATGCTAGCTAGGCTAAGCCTAATCCGGTTCAAAGGACCAGAAAAACTAGGAGATGTGGTGACTATTCCCAGAATGCCTGCTTTCACCTGCTCAATGAATATTCTACTCTCAGTTTTTTCAGACTACCGTACACAATAATATTCACTCAACCAGCTTCAAGTGAAGTTGGGCTAACACTTACTGGCTTATAGAATGTAACAGACAAACTGTATGGTACTAAAGGGGAAGGGCATGAGTTATGTTTGCTTAATAGTAGTGGAGAACTCCCACTGGTTAATGACACACATACACTAAATAAAATTAAACTGAACACTGCACAAATCCAGGCTTAAATGAAAGACTCATAGATAAAATGTAAAAATTTATTGAGAAAACTTAACATTATAATGAAGAGCAATCTTTCAGCTTAAAGAAAAGGATAAATTTTACTCTAGATTAGACAGCAATAAAGTGAATATTACAAAATGACAAAAGAGTTACAGCTCCAGGCACAATATAACACTTAATTTCCAAATAATGATTACTCAAAATCCAAGAACTTTATACATTATGGAAACACAGTCACTGCTGGACAAATTCAATGGCACTAGTCCAAGGGAAGAAATGGGAGGCTCGTAATTTACTCAAATTTTATGAGTCTCTAACAATAGGTCCTCACCTGATGCCGTCTTCAGAGAGAGGCCTTGTCCGTTCCGTAAACAAATCAGACAAGCATCACATTAAAAAATAAAAGGATATATTTTTATCATATTTTACATATTTAAGAATTTCCTAAGATTTAGATTAACTTTACAAACAAATCCCATTTATTCATGAGAAAATGATGAATTAATGACAAAATAAATGATTGTTATAATGTAGTCTCTCAAACGAATATATACATGTAGGCTGATACAATACTACTTATGGTATTACAAAAAAAAAAAAAAAACACACACACACAAGGTATAACTAATGAAACTGTGTGTGATAGATCACCACAAGAGACAAATATGCATATTTCTGTTTATTTTTGTCAGTTTAACTGTGGAAATTTAATATTGTTCATTTTCTATTCTTATAGCACTTGTGGAGATATACAGAGTGCTTCAGTTAAGTGATAAGCTGAATATATTTAGGGGTTCAGAGGACATATTCCTTGATAATTATAGATAACTATATAATAAATTACTACTCCTACAACCTTGTTTATATTTTTATATAATTGGTTTGAAGTTATTTTTATCTCTTAGATTGGATCTATAAAAAAAAGCCAAAATAACAAAAGTATTTTTTATCTTAAGTTTTTATTTGTATGATTCTTGTGAGAGGGGAGCTTATATAAATTTATTTTAAAAATATAGTACCTAATACTTGGTATTTAGTCTACGAAGTGAGAGCTGTGGGATTGGTAGTGTTGCCCTTATTAAAGTGTTTGCAAGTTTGTGAACATACTGTTTTAATCACTGACCTCACACAGCTATTGCTGTACATACTGAGCATGTTGTGATGGGAACTCCAAAAGTGAGACTGTAATTTTTTTCCTAAGATTCCTTCATTGCTGCTGACACGAATGTTGCTGTAAATGTTTTTGATTTAATTTATTTTTAAACAATAATACTGTTAAATATACTTTGTATGGATACAAAAGATTAAAAAAATTTAAGACAGTTATTACCCAAAATGAGACGTTGATAACAGTATGAAACCTATTCAGTTCATTCATGTTCAACATAGTTACTTTTTATATGGCTCGTGTTAATTATCATGAATTTTATACCCGTAAGAGATGTAAAAGATAATGCTATTTCTTGAAGAGTATTATTGTCTGAATATTTCTGAAAAGTTTTCACTTCAATGTATGGTATATAATTTGAGGTTTAGTGCAGTTTTATATCTATTTAGTTAGTCATTATTATTATTATTATGATTATTATTATTATTATTATTATTATTATTATTATTATTATTATTATTATTATTATTATTATTATTATTATAATGATTATTATTATTATTATTATTATTATTATTATTATTATTATTATTATTATTATTATTATTATTATAATTATTGCATATGCCTTATCATTTATTTCAACAGTTTTCACACTAAAAGTATTTAGTTCTCTCATCAAACTCCTTTGCATGATATTCCCGATGACCAGTTCCTTAAGATATGAAGTAGTTTGCATTGTAAAATGAGATGGAAATAAGAAATAAACTTCATACTGAAAGCAAATCCAAAGGATATATGAACTTGATGGCATTGAATCCATCAATATTTGGAGGCGTTTGCTGCTGAGAAGTTGATTGAGAAAAGTGACATATATGGAAACAAGTATGAAAAATATATGATTGTTGTTGAAACTGTATCCTCAGGGGAGGTAAGTGTACAACACAGTAATCATTCCTGGATACCCAAATACACTAGTATATTGAAATTGAGAGTGTAGTGAGTTTTAGGTGGTATAGCATAGTAAGTTATAATTACAAACAAAATGAACCTTAGGGACTATAGGGTAGTAACTTGCATTTGACAGAATTGAGAACCTTAAAAGCTTTTGGAATTACATTTTTAAGGACTTCTTTGAGTGCAAAAGCTGTGTACCTTTGCTTTTTTAATGAAAATGGCATATTATTGGAAAGGTTTTGAAACTTTGAGAAAGCTGCTAAAATCTCAGTATGCAAAGTAAAAGTAGTATGAACAAGTAGAAATATTTAATAACATCATGAATGCCCCATGTATATTTTTCTTTTATATATTGACTGAGAATTGAAAAAGTCATATATCAGAATTAATAAAGATTGAATTTTTGTGAGTGAAAGAGAAAATGTTGATGATATTTTATTATAAATTACTTACTGTAGTAATGTATTTGGGTACTTAACGAAGATTCATTATGAGAAGAGTTCTTTGGGTCACTGCAGCAATGGAAACACATATAAATAAGTGTAAGGTAGAAGTAATGCAGCACAGCAGCAGGACAAGCAAACTTTGTAGGGGCTCAACAACAATGTATATCTTTTCCGCTCTATTCTACAGTACAGTACATAAGTGGTGCTGAGTGCATGAACATTCAACTACGCACAAACGACATACTTAAATACTTAGATATATTACACCACTCCTTGCCTTGTAGATAAAACTCGGCAATAAAAATATAAACAAAATACAAGACCTTTCCAAGTAAAAATTTCAATTAACAAAATCCTATATGTAATGCCACTTAGCAATATATATATATATTATATATATATATATATATATATATATATATATATATATATATTATATATATATATATAATATATATATATATATATATATATATATATATATACAGAAAACATTACTGATTCACATATTATAAATTCAGTCTATCTACTATTTCATGCTATCGACTTGAACGTCTCACCTCAGGTATTTGCTCTGGACTACTGTTACTACTACCAGAATTTGCTTCTGGACTGAAATTTTAGTTAACTGTAGGTGTAACCCTGGGAATATCAGACATATTACTTGTACTACGACACTTAACATTTTCAGTCTTATCCAAATATTGGTAAACATCTGTACTACTCCTGTTAACTAATTCAGACTCACTAGAGGTATTACATTTCTCAACATCAGCAAAGTTAGGTTTTAGCTGCTTGAACATTTGGCCAATATGCCTATGAAGAATAATACCATCTTCCCTCCTAACCTTGCATGAAACAGGTCCAGTATACTCTTCCACAACACCAGATAAATTTGGAGGTCATTGCCTAGAAATATTCTTAAAATATACATTATCACCTACTTTAAACTCAGAAGGTGAATTTGTCTTGGCGCATTTCTAATACTTGGTCTGATTTTCCTGCTTATTAATAATATGACTCTCAACATCAGGATGTAAAAGATAAAACAATCCTTCGTTTCATTAAAAGTTCGCAAGGAGCAACACCCATTGTAGTATGAGGTGTAATCATATAATGAAGCAAAAACCTCAACAACGTCTCCTCAGTAAATCCCTCACTTTTCTTCATAGCCATCTTAAATGTTATCACGTCGTTCTCTGTTAAACCATTTGTAGAAGGATGATAAGGAGCACTTGTAACATGGTGTATTCCGTTATTGGTTACAAAATCCTGAAATTCAACACCAACAAAAGCAGGACCATTATCACTGACAATAATGTTGGGCAGTCCGTGAGTAACAAATTATTGTTGCAGTATACACACAGTCGCGTTAGCAGTACAACCTTGAGTTGGTATAACTTCAAGCCATTTACAATATGCATCCACAATAATGAGAAACATATAATCCTTCATAAGCCTTGCATAATCAATGTGTAGCCTTGACCATGGCTTGCTAGGGAACTCCCATGGATGCAGTGTTTGTTTACCCGTACAGTTTGACCCAAGAATACAAGCTTTGCATAAATGAACACGTCTCTCCAAATCTTTATCAATTTAAGGCCACCATACATAGCATCTTGCAAGACTTTTCATTTTTACAATACCTGGATGAGTATCATGTAAGTTCTCAGTTAAAGCATTTCGTCCTTGGGGTGGTATCACTGCTATATTTCCCCAAAAAAGACAACCTTAACACAACAGTTAATTCATGTCTATGGTCAAAATAAGGCTTTAAATTTTCATCACAATTCTGAGATACATTCCAAACTTGCAAAATATGGTTACAAACTTTGGAAAGTATAGGATAACATTCCGCCCAGCAACGAATGTCTGCAAAATTTACCCCAATTATATTTATCCTATCCAGTAATAGTACTTCCACACCAACGTGAACTTAAATTTTAAAATTATTTTCCTGCTGTACAGGAAAACTTGATAAACAATCAGCATTTGGATTTTTACATCCTGGTTTATGCACTAAGTTATAAGAGTAAGCAGGTAAAAGTAAAGACCATCTAATTAGTCTACCTGATGCCATAAGTGGTACTGCCTTCTTTTCACTCAACAATCCTAACAAAGGTTAGTGATACGTGAAAATGGTGAGATTCCTCCCAAATAAATATTTGTTAAATTAGCATAAAGACCATACAACTTCCAGGGCCTCTCTTTCTACCTGGGCATAATTTTTCTCAGCTTTTGACAAAGTCTAGATGCAAATGAAATAGGTTTCAAACATCCAGTAACATCCTCTTGCTCTAAAACCACTCCTAAACCATATGAGCTTGCATCACATGTCAAAACCAGAGGTTTAATAGGGCCATAATGAACTAATAAATTGTTTGATTTCAGTAATTCTTTAGCCTGTAAAAAAGCTGTATTTTCCTTATCACTCCAAATCCATTCTGTAGATTCTGGTTCCAATGCATTCAATGGAGCCATAATCTTGGACACATTTGTTAGAAATCTGTGGTAAAATTTTACTATACCACAGACTGTGAGTAATTCCTGCCTATTCTGGGGAACTGGTATATATAATATAGCTGTCACCTTCTCAGCTGATGGATGAACAACTTGAGATAAGTAACCGTAGGTACAAAAATGTCGCACTTCTCTCTTTTCAATATCAAACCTCACTTTTGTACTTTACTAAATACCTTTTCTAGAATAAAAAAATGTTCCTCAACTGTGGAAGCAGTAATCAATATGCCATCTAAGTACACAGTAACATGTGGAATACCTTTGAAAATGTTCCCCATCACTCTCTGGAAAATACCCACAGCACTATACCTTTGAGATTCCTCACTTAGTTCCAGTTGATGGTAAGCATAGCTTAAATCAAGTTTAGTAAAGAACTTTCCTTTTTCCAACACAGCAAAAATATTCTCAAAGGTTGGCAATGGATACTTCACAAGTTTACAGACAGGGTTTCTTTAAAATCAGTACATATCCTAAAATTTTTGCAATCACTCTTCAATACATTTACCGTGGGGCTGGCCCATTCTGAAAAAAGTTATCGGCTTAATTATACCTAACTTTCCAAGTCTCTCCAGCTCTTCATCAACCATTGAACGTAATTGATAGGGTACTGGCCAGGCAGGCTTGTGGACAGGAACAGCTAATGCTTTCACATTAACAGAAACCTTGAAATCCTTCAAACAACCTACACCAGGTTCAAATACCTCTCCATATTAAGCTAAAAGTTCATGCATTTCCTCTTTCTTAGAACCATCAACTGCATTTACATTAGCATTGTTAGAAATTGATTTCCAATTTATATTAATTTCTTACACCCAGTTTCTACCCAATAAAGAAGCTCGATCACCTTTAATTACTACAATAGGCAACCTGCGATATTTGTCATTATACACAACGTCAACCATAGCTATACCTGCAATATCACGTGGCTGTTTGTTACAATCAAGAGCATAATGTCCGCATTTAGTAATTCTTCAGAAGAGTTGCATACCTTTCTATGAGCATTTTCACCCATACAAGTGACTGCTGCACCTGTATCAACTTCAAAATTAACATTTTTATCATTAACCATCACATTAACAACATATTTACCATCATAACAATGAACAACTTCAGCTGTAGACTGATGTGGCAACTTACCAGACTCCTTCAAAGCAAAATAATCATACTCATGAGCTGCAGTCTTTAAATACCTGAAAATCTTCATTAACTACTGAAATATTATCACAACATTTAAATTTGGATTTGAAATTGCATCCGAAATCTGAACTATATCGGATTCAGCAGACTGAAGTACTGGTTTGGCACTATGATGTTGTTAGCTAGTACTGCTAATACAATGCTGTGACCTTGGTACATACCATCATTACATGCAACAGCTAAATGTCCTATTCTGTGGCATAACCTACATTTATCAGTCTTGAATTTACATAAATTAGCTAAATGTCCAGCAGAATTACATCTAAAACACCTTCTTATTACACTAACATAACTCGGGGAATTATTTGGCACTGAAACATCTCTCCCTTGTTGAACAGATCGTCCTCGGTGACGAAATTTTTCAACAGAAGCTGTCTTACCTGAATAAAACACTTTACTGTTTTTATACCTAGTAACATTATGAACAGCTGTACTACCACAATCAGCTGAAAACTGTGCATTTACAAACATAGGAGCATTAGTTTCAATTAATTCACTTCCTCAGCAATTTTCACAGCTTCCAAAAAGGTTAATCTTAATCCTGCAGATGCTTCCAAAATTTTGTTAGCTACACACCGAGATTTTACTCTTGCAATTAGCTGGTCCACTAACATTGGATGTAATATCTTTCCAAATTCACAGTATCAAGCAGAATGCTTGAGATGGACATAAAACCCCTGCAAAGATTCCCCCTGCTTCCTCATAACATGCCTGAACTTCGTTCATTCCACTCGTGGGTTTTTCGTACCTCCAAAATGTTTTTGTAGGCTAGCGATCACCTCTGCATAGACTAACACTGATGGAACTTTTGGCGATTGTAAATCTTTCAGTACTTGATACTGGTTTGAAGATAGACACATAATAAGTGTAGGTACCTTCTCTTCATCTGTTACATCCTTCACTGTAAAATAACACTCAAGCCTTTCATGAAAACAGGAGAAATCTTCCTCACCCTCACGAAAACTTGGGACCGCCGGTCCAGCCATCTCTCAGTTACAATTATATCTCGTCGCCACTAAATAATGCAATGTATTTAGGAACTTAACGAAGATTCATTATGAGAAGAGTTCTTTAGGTCACTGCAACAATGGAAACATATAAATAAGCGTAAGGTAGAAGTAATGCAGCACAGCAGCAGGCCAAGCAAACGTCTTCATAGGGGCTCAACAACAATAGAAGACTTAACCTGGAGCTCCCTCCACAAAACTTGTTAAGTTCAGAGTTCCTTCAGTTGAAGTACTGAAACGGATGTCTGGTGCCATGGGTCAACCTACTACTATGCTTACTATACATACATTTCCCATCAGTTTTTCTTTGGTATGAGAAAAGAAGTCATGGAGAGTGAGATTGTTAACCCTTTGCTCCCCTGTGACGAGGTACATCCCTCATCACCTATAGATCATGAAAAACTTATTGCCAAAGTGAACATGCAAATGGAAATATAATTTCTATTTCTACTGAGAGCATCTCTATTCCAAACTGGCTACACTTCCACCAGAGAGAGAGAGAGGGAGAGAGAGGGGGGGGTACATGGTCAGGATTAGTTTTCTCGTTGACTTTGCAGTCCATACTGATGAGATACTTCATATTTACTTGGTAATACGTACTCTGTACACACTCAGTATGTGCAGAAGTCTGTCAAGATTTTTTTGAACTGCTCTATGGTAGTGCTTTTAACAACACTTTCTTAAGTATATTTCAGTTGGAGCAGATCTTGTACATGAAGAAACTTTTACTAATGTTAAGCCATATAATATGTAATTTCCAACCATTGTTATGAGTTAAATTTGTATTCAGACTAAATAATTTTTGTGGTCAACATTGTCAAGCCCTTTCAGTATTTTTAGTATTTCAATGAGTTGACCTCTTAGTCTGCGAGTTTCTAATAAGAACAGTCCCAGGGCCCCAGATCAATCCTAGTAACTAACATTCCTGATTGAACAAATGAGTTTGCAGCCCTTGCTTGAATTCTTTCAACTTAATTTATATCTCTCCTAAGTCATGTCGGCATCAAGGGAAATGAGGAAGCCAATCAAGCCGCCAAACAAGCCACTCTTAGAGCAGAAATCCAAATATCTCTGCCTCCTGGGATTCAACAGATAAAAAACAAAGCCACCAAGTCACTCTTTAACGCCTTAATAACTAAGCACAACCTGTGCACAGACATTGGCTCCCCCTCCACCTGGTGGTACAAAGCCACCACTGATTTTCAGCGAATCACCCTGCCTAAGAACCTTCGACGAAGCACGGCGGTCAATGTGTGCCGTCTGAGACTCGGGTACAAGTGCACCTGGCGAATAGTGGATGATATCATCACGGAATGCACCTTCTGCCAGGTAGCCTCACAAACTCCACTGCTCCACTACATCCTCGAATGTAATTCCTTTTCAGAAATTTGACGGAAAACTGGTGCCCCCGCAACATCCAGCGATGATCCAAATGCCCTTCATGTTGCTAGCTCCATTATTAGACTAGCAACAAACTACATGAACAGTCTACTAAATATCATCAGTCAATACCCTCCACCAAGATAACCATGTAATAACTTTCTCTCACCACCAAAACAGGACTTCATTAAAATTGTTTGATGTAAACTAATAATCCTCACCTGAGCACTTATGTTTTCCACTATCTTTACAGTTTTGCACAACCTCACCTACGGGCCAAAATAGGAAAGTCCGATCGCCCTCATGAGTGAATACCACCATCAATAACCAGATTTCACCCCACCTCCTCACCAAATAGGAAAGCCCATTCGCCCTCAAGAGTGAATACCACATCCAATCAACAAAATCTTACCCCACCTGCAGGCCAAAAGGGAAGGTCCACTCACCCTCAAGGGAGAACATCAAAGAAAAAAAAACCTGCACAACGTATCCAAAAGTGGTCATATTAATGAATCATATAATGAAATAACAATTTCTTTATTCCTATAATGGAACGGAATCTGAATGTAGCCTAATAATTTCTGGGTATTTTTCCATTTCTATTCACTGCTTAGAAAATTGCAGATCACTGGTTATTAGTACAGGTATACCTCACCTAACATCGTTAATTGGTTTCAGGAGAGACGACTTAAGTCGAAAAACGACTTAAATCGAATTAGCTTGTCTCTAGGCTAGCCTAGATATGCAGATTTACAGTAGTAGTAGTATAGTTGGGTGGGATATGCCTTTTCCAATGGCTACCAAGTCTTGGTTTTGCTTTGCTAAATTGTTTGTGCTGTTTTTATTATTTGATTTCTTTTTCTACAAATTCTTTTTATAAATTTTTTTCTTTCTTTGACGTCTTCTTCACTACAATATCTAAATAACAAAATACACCTTATTCCTTGTATGCGCGATGTTTTTATCTGCGAAATTGCAATAATGCCCCAAAAAAATATTAGTAAAAAATTCGAATTTCGCAAATAACACCCCCCCAAAAAAAAGAAAAATACTTTTTTATTTTTTTATTGTTTATAGTAAATAAGCACCTGCGGATGCATCTTCCATGAGTAAAAAGAGGATTATGATAAGAAAAGATCATCATCATTATACATTATATATGCAGCCACCCTACCTCTGTCATATGTCTATCTAATCTACATTTGAAGGTGTCTAAGGTATTGGCATTTATTATCCTACTAGGAACCCTGTTAAATGCATCAGCTACTCTACGGTATTACCAAGCCAATTTTCACCAATTTCCCTTCTGAATCTAAATTTATCAAGCCTAAATCCATAACCCATTATGAGTTCTGGTTTGATCATGAATTTTTAAAACTTTATTAATATCACCCTTGTTAATCCCTTTAAACCATTTATACACCTCAATCATATCCCCCCCAACTCTGCACCTCTCTAGAGAATGTAGATTAAGTTTTTTTAGTCTGTCATATGGTAGATTTAGGCATTGCATAATTAAATTTTTTTTTTGTTTTTTAGTTTTGCTTTGGTTATTTATAATTTTTATTTTATCTTTGTTTACATTTGCAGATAGAGGTACGTTCTCCTGCATCCTCCTCTTCTTCTACCGCATAAGCTACTTGATCACGGCCACCATGCATGTCCCAGTGTACTGTATGATTCTTGCCCACTGCATAATAGAGTACAGTACAGTAATGCATGTTAATTTCTAGCTGTAAAGTGAATATGAATATCTTTTGTATACTCTTAAAAATAGATACAAGGCTTTCTGCTTTGCGATGTGGTAGTAAAATATGTTTTTTATTTATCTTATATCATTGGCATGGTGTGTCTATGTAAGGTTTGGAACGTATCTATGCCCTTTACCATTGTGTCCTATGGAAAATGACTCATTTTTTCACGTGATTTTCCATTTACCCGACACCTCTGAGAACCTATCTAGGCGTTATTCTGAGAACTAGGTGTATTAGCAATTATTTCCATTTTCTTTTCTATATATGGTTGTACTAAAAAACTATATTCTGTTCTTATTTGTGCATATGCTTCACAAAATAGTAGAAAATGTTCTAGGCTCTCTTCACATTGTTCACACGTTGGGCAGGTAGTATCTTTATATTTAAATATATGTGCAGTAAACAAATTAATGAACTCTATTATGCCGTTGGCAACAAGCTTAGGATGGGGGCCAGTGTTGCCAGATAAAGAGGACATTTTCATTTTCAAATGCATGGTACATTTTAAAATATATATCAATTACAAGATGGTAGTACTGTAATTTAAATAAAAAATGTACTTCATCTTTAAGATACTTGAAATAACTTACCAGCATACATGTATGTTTTTTATATTTATCATTTCTCTCATTTATGTATTCTGGCAACACTGATGTCGGCAGTGTGGACGAGGAAGCATACGTTTTGTCACACTTCCGTATCAGCTGATGCGCCCACTCATGCTATTTCCCTGACAATATTATATTAAAAATATGTTTGCTGTTTGTTCTTGATGCTTTGTGTCAATTTTCTTCATAATATCCGATCGCATTAAGCTGTAGAAGAGGAGTAGGATGCGGGAGAACGAACCTCTATCGGCAAACGTTTTGCTACTTCTGTATTAGCTGATGCACCCTCACACGCTATTTCCCTGACGATACTATATTAAAAATATGTTTGCTGTTTGTTCTTAATGCTTTTATTCAATTTTCTTCATAATATCCAATTATTATTATTATTATTATTATTATTATTATTACTATAATTATTATGACGAGTGACAACGCCTAACGGTAGATATTGGAACTACTGTACGTATTTTAATAAGATATTTATATGCTTTTATTCTCATTTATTGTACAATAACATGATTTTATGTGTTTTTGTTTTTATTTATAGCATTGGGATCCATATCCTCGAACAAAGAAAGTCCTTTTCGATAAATGCAAATGCCTGGTGCATTCTTATTTTTATTCGTATTCGTATTCTTATTCTTATTATTATTATTATCATTATTATTGTTATTATTATTATTATTATTATTATTATTATTATTATTATTATTATTATTATTATTATTATATCATGACGAGTGACGACGCCTAACGGTAGATATTGGAACTACTGTACGTATTTAAATACATGATTTTATGTGCTTTTGTTTTTATTTATAGCATTGGGATCCATATCCTCGAACAAAGAAAGTCCTTTTTGATAAATGCAAATGCCTGCTGCATTCTTATTCTTATTCTTATTCGTATTCTTATTCTTCTTATTGTTATTATTATTGTTGTTATTATTATTATTATTATTATTATTATTATTATTATTATTATTATTATTACTATTATTATTATGACGAGTGGTGACGCCTAATGGTAGATACTGGAACTACTGTACGTATTTTAATAAGATTTTATATGCTTTTATTCTTATTTATTGTACAATAACATGATTTTATGTGCTTTTGTTTTAATTTTTTGTACAGTAACATGATTTCATGTGCTTTTAATGCGGACAGACGTAAAGTTGATTATAATGATGTAAACTTTATTTTTTTTTATTTTTCCATATATTTTTTTGAAAACCGACATATAATCGAGAACGACTTAACTCGAAACGACCTAAGCCGAGGTATGCCTGTATACCTTAGTCCTTTACTGGAACATGTGTCTTGAGAGTTTTATCTGAGAGTGAATTGTCTGTCCCTGGATCTGCATGGCCAATTTGCATTACCTTGCATTTCTCCAAGTTATAGGGTATTTGTCATGTTTCAGACCATTTCCCCAGCCTACGTAAGTCAGTTTGGAATTTATCAATTCCTTTGAGACTTCTCTTTTTTTGCTCCAAGTATTGTGTAATCTGCAATTTTTGTAATCACACTCAGTAGATCAACCAGAAGTGACTGAGGCCTAGTCAGATGAGGCTCCATTTATGATTACTCATTGTTTTCTATTTTTTAGCCAGTTTTCAATCCGGAGCATCATTTTACTGTTGATCCCCAATGCACACACCTTTGACAGTCATCTGAGGTGAAGCATTTTCTCAAATGCCTTTTGAAAATCTAGGAAAATTATGTCTATTGTTTAACTCTTGTCATTTTCGTTCAGCATTTTGTGGAAAAATTCGGTTAAATTTGCCAGGCATCATCTGCATTGACTGAACATATATTTTAATTTTCAGATTAAGTATGATTTTCTAGATGCTTGACAATCTTATCTACAATCATTCCTTCTGCCATCTTTCTTTCAATGGAGATCAGACTAAGTGGACAGTAATGCTAAAGACATACTCAATCCCTTCTTTAAAAAAACTGGGGTGGCATCAGTAGATATCCAGTTTACCTGGCATTGTCTCTCTTTCCAGTGCTTAATTGAAGGCTTCCACAAGTAGGAATGCTACCTGGTCCCATACATCTTTTAAATTCAGGGAAGGAATCCATCCATCCCAGAAGACTTATATGCAGTTAGCCTGTCAATTCATTTTTAATCTTTTCTGTGTACATCTGAGGAATGGAAACCCTCTGATTCATGGACTAGTGTTTGGCTTGTTTTATCATGTGCATCTTCTAGTGTAAAGACTGAGGCAAAAAGTTTTTGAAGGTGTCTGCTACATCTAAACTGGAGACTTGTTTTAAGCCTGATGGGGACATCAGAGGTCCAATACTACCTTTAAATGGTTTCCTACTATATGCATGGCTGAAAAACATATTTGGACTCTGTTTGTTTAATGTTGCCACCTAGAGAGAGAGAGAGAGAGAGAGAGAGAGAGAGAGAGAGAGAGAGAGAGAGAGAGAGAGAGAGAGAGAGAGAGAGAGAGAGAGAGAGAGAGAGAGAGAGATTAACAATTTAAAAGGTCAGGGGCTTTGCAGTGCAATCAGACCTACGAAGGGGTACTGGCTCTAGCAGTGTTATGTGAACAGGAAGGGTGTGATCAGAATCAGAACTTTCCTCGCTAACTTCAGTTTCTTTATTACTCAGATCACCATCTGAAGCAGCCCTAGGAGGTACAAAAGGCAAAATTGGATAATAATTACCATCCTCTCTTTGGATATTATTAGGTAATATACATTACTCTGAACTGAAAGGAGTGTATCTAGGTATTATTTGATCAGAAAGAGAGAGAGAGACAGAGAGAGAGAGAGAGGAGAGGAGAGGAGAGAGAGAGAGAGAGAGAGAGAGAGAGAGAGAAATTTCTACAATTACTAAGCTGTACTCTAGAATTTTACCTTCTAACCAGGGTTTTCCTTCACCATAAGTTTTATCAAAGACTTCATCATTTACATCAGTGGTTCTTAAGCTTTTGTGGTGTCCGTAATTACCTAATTGTGTTTACGGGAAAGAGCCCAAAGCTCGTATCTTCCCGTCTCCTGATCGGCTCCATTTTATATTTAGTGATACTTATCATACCTGTCCTTAAAACTATGGATTGAGATAGCATTAACTACCTCCTCGCTTAGCAAATTCCAAGTATCAACTATGCTTACACTGAAAAAGTATTTCCTTACATCCTGCAAAGAAGTTTTCTTACGAAGCTTCAAACTATGACCTCTAGTTCTAGAGCCAGCCATATCAAAATATCGATCCCTATCCACTCTATCATAACCATGAAGGAATTTAAAGACTGTCACCATATCCCCCTTCACTCTTCTAGCTTTGAGTGATGGTAAGTCTAATTCCCTCAGCCTCTCATCATAACTGAGATTGCGTATTTCTGGCACCAGTCTCGTGTCATGTCTTTGAACTTTTTCAAGCTTAGCTATGTGCTTTTTCAAGTGTGGATCCCAAAAGGGGGCTGCATATTCGAGGTTTGGCCTCACATAGGTTACATAAATATTTCTGAACATTTCCTTGTCCATGTGCCTGAAGGCTACCCTTACATTTGATAAGAATGCATATGCTGCCCTTACTATGCCATTTATATGTATTTCTGGAGACAAATCTGCCAGTATGTTTACTCCTAGATCTCTCTCATTTTCTGTCTCTTGAAGTTATGCTCCAGCCACCGAGTAGTCAAGCTTGGGCCTTCTTGCACTTTTACCCATTCTCATTACCTTACATTTTGAAGTATTGAATTTCATTAGCCACTTTGCTGACCACTCATGCTGATTATTTAGATCCTCCTGAAGTTCTCTACCATTGTTCTCGTTTTTTTACTTTCTTCACAATCTTTGCATCATCTGCAAACATATTCATGAATGAATTTACAGACTCTGGTAGGTCATTTACATATACAAGGAACAAAAGTGGCCCTAAAACTGAACCCTGTGGAACTCCTCTACTAACTCTTCTCCATTCAGACACTGAGTGTCTTACTCTAACCCTCTGTTCCCTTCCTTCTAAGTAAGTTTTTATCTATTCCAAAACATTTCCACCAATTCTAGACATTGCTTGCAGCTTCCTAATAAGTCTCCCATGTGGAACAGTGTCAAACGCTTTCTGGAAGTCTAGGAATATGCAATCTGCCCAGCCCTCTCTTTCCTGTAAGATTCGGCTTACCTCATCATAAAACTCTAATAAGTTTCTTACTGTTGATCTCCCTTCTCTGAATCCATGTTGCCTCAGTGACAAAAAGTTGAAGGATTCCAAGACAAGAGAGATATGTTTCCTTAGTAGTTTCTCCATAACTTTGCAAACTATGCTGGTCAAGGAAACTGGTCTATAGTTTAGAGCCGTATCCCTCATTCCCTTTTTGAAGATAGGTATCACATTTGCTTGTTTCCAGCATCTTGGAATCTCCCCTGACTCCAGTGACTCCTTAAATATGATACTTATTGCCACTGATATTGAGTTTGCGCATTTTTTAAGCACATGAGGGGATATGTCATCAGGACCTATATCTTTCTGAACATCTAAATCCATCAGCGCTTTGCATACCTCTGTGGCTGTAAGGTTGATGTTCTCTAATGCCGGCCCTTGAGCTTCTATCTCTGCAATCTGAGGGGGTGGGGTATTTTCTACTGTAAATACTGACTGAAACTCCTTGTTCAATTCTTTGCAGATCTCTTTATCCATCTCAGTGATGCTTCCATCCGCTCTCTTTAGCCTTAAAACCTGTTCTTTTACCTTCAGTTTTCCTCTGATAAAGCTGTGGAAAAGCTTGGGATTTTCTTTAGCCTTCCTGGTGATGTCCCTCTCATAGTCTCTTTCTGCCTCTCTCCTTTTACTTAGGTAGTCAGTTCTTGCTCTTTTGTAGGTTTGCCAGGCATTTATGTTTTTTCTCCTCCTATACCTTTTGCAGCATTTCTCTCTCCACTCCTTAGCTCTTTTACACCCATTATCAAACCATTTCTCTTTGGCATGAATTACACCTACTTTGGTGACAGGTATGAAGCAATCTACTATCTTCCCATATTTCTCACAAAAGATGTCATACATTTCTTGTACAGATTTGTTGTAAAATAAGGTTCTCCAGTCAATAACTGCAAAAACCTCATTCATTTTGATGTAATCTTCTTTTGGATAGTTCCTCCTCATGTCCTCAGTACCTCTACTCTCAGGCAGAATATCTTCAATGATATACTCCATCAACAACACACAGTGGTCACTCTTTCCAATTGGTGGTTCATACTCAATTTTTTCAATATCCAACACATTATCTGTGAATACTAGATCAAGTAGTGATGGCTCATCCCCACCCCTGGCCCTCGTTGGTTCCATTCCATGTTGGTGTAGGAAATTCCTTTGTACTCAATCTAGGAATCTTGCCCCGAATGAGTCCTCACCACTGTGTGGGTCCAGATTTACTCAGTCTATCTCTTTATGATTAAAATCTCCCATAATCAAAATCCTACATTTTTTTTTCCCGTGCCATGTTAACAGCTGAGTTTATGACTTCAATAGTACCTATATGACTTTCCTCATAAACTTCAAGCCTATTCTGGTTCCTTGGTGGGTTATATACAACAGATATTATAATGCTCTCTGACCCAGTATTTATGCGAGCAACAAGAAATTCCTTGAACTCACTTTCTATAGCCAAGTTTATTTCTTCAACTTGAATCCTCTCACTTATGAGCAGTGTTATTCCTCCACCAGTTCTCTCAGATCTTTCAACCCTTAGTTTTTTGAACCCCTTAGGAAAAACTGTGACACTGTTTATGTCCTCACTCAACTTAGTCTCTGTAATTGCTAATATATCTGCCTTATTGTTGTGAATCCTATCTTTTAATTCCACTGCCTTACGAGCTAATCCATCAGCATTTGTGTTATTACCTAATTGTGTTTACGGGAAAGAGCCCAAAGCTCGTATCTTCCCGTCTCCTGATCGGTTCCATTTTAGACTTAGTGATACTTATCATACCTGTCCTTAAAACTATGGATTGAGATAGCATTAACTACCTCCTCGCTTAGCGAATTCCAATTATCAACTACTCTTACACTGAAAAAGTATTTCCTTACATCCTGCAAAGAAGTTTTCTTACCAAGCTTCAAACTATGACCTCTAGTTCTAGAGCCAGCCATATCGAAATATCGATCCCTATCCACTCTATCATAACCATGAAGGAATTTAAAGACTGTCACCATATCCCCCCTTACTCTTCTAGCTTCGAGTGATGGTAAGTCTAATTCCCTCAGCCTCTCATCATAACTGAGATTGCGTATTTCTGGCACCAGTTTCGTGGCATGTCTTTGAACTTTTTCAAGCTTAGCTATGTGCTTTTTCAAGTGCGGATTCCAAAAGGGGGCTGCATATTCGAGTTTTGGCCTCACATAGGTTACATAAATATTTCTGAACATTTCCTTGTCCATGTGCCTGAAGGCTACCCTTACATTTGATAAGAATGCATATGCTGCCCTTACTATGCCATTTATATGTATTTCTGGAGACAAATCTGCCAGTA
>JAXCGZ010017601.1:50000-52015 GCA_037179515.1 Halocaridina rubra | reverse complement strand
TTATTTTAACAGTAATGGTCTTTTACTGAACGAAAATAAAACTAAATTCGTTATTTTTGGATCAAATCAATACCTGTCCCGCATTCCTGAGAACATCAGTATAAATTTCAACAATGTTTCACTCTTCCCATCTAATAAGGTTAAAAATCTAGGAGTTATTATGGACAGTACCATGACATTTAATTTTCATATCGATGAACTACATAAAAAAGTGAACGGGACCCTTATTTACTTGAACAGAGTCATTCGAGCCTGATTGTAGGGTAATTGTAGTACAAACATTGATTTTAAGTATTCTCAACTACTGTCTAAGTGTTTGGGGGTTCCACGACTAAGACCCAGATGTTACGAGTGAAAAGGCTCCAGAATTTTGCTGCAAGAGTTGCCATAGGGGGGGTGCATAAACATGATCACGTGACTCCCCTCTTTGAGAGATTGGGTTGGCTAAGGATGGACATGAAGTTCATATATAATATCTGTCTTTTAGTTTTTAAAATAAATCATGGAATATTACCGGAATGGCTCTTCTCATTGCCAACAGTTAATCAAGTGCGTATCAATAACGTCAACACCAGATATCAGAATTCTTTTTACGTGCCCAGAACTTCCACTGATATTGGGGCAAGAGCCTTAAATGTAATAGGCCCGAGACTTTGGAACTCTTTACCCGCAAACTTAAGAAGTTGCCAAACATTACCCTCACTTAAATCTCATCTTTTAAATCACCTACTTAATAAGTGATTTTAGTCTCATTATTATCCTCCCATTGGGTAAACGAAGTGTATGTATGCATATTTTAATGTGTAAATTTTTTGATTTTGTGCTTTGCAAATTTCATTAGTTTTATTTTGACATTTTACATTGTAATTTGTAATTAGATTAATTATCATGTGTAAATTTTGTGATTTTGTGCTTTGCAAATTTCATTAGTTTTATTTTGACATTTTACATTGCAATTTGTAATTAGATTAATTATCATGTAATAGCCATTTTTGATGGAATAAAGTTTTTGACTTTGACTTTGACTTTGACTCTCTCTCTCTCTCTCTCTCTCTCTCTCTCTCTCTCTCTCTCTCTCCCTATATGTATATAAAGTAGTAATTCATTGTAAGGTTGTTTTTATCTTAGTTCTTAGTTCCGGTTTTACGTCACGGATCCCTTTTCTAGCAAGGGTTAGGACGGCTGCCTTCTTTCGAAGGACTTGTTTTGGTAGATGTAATCGTTACCCCGAGTGCATGCCCTTGCTAACCTCAGACCGTGACGGGGGCGAACCCTCGACCTGACGCTTCAGAGTCGCGGACGCTACCCCTTGAGCCACGGCGACTAATAACAAATAACTAGTCATATTTGGAAAAAATAGTTATGTTTTGAAAAAAAAAGTTATATATTTCAATAGTTTAAGTTTAATCTAAGTGTTGCGAAACCTTCTGGGTGACGGACACTCCAGAGACAATTTAATCTTACAATGCCAAATAATTTTGTGTTAATTATTAATTTCTAATTAGGATATGTAATTAAAGCTCAAGAATTTATGTAAAATCTTAGTGTGTTTTTTATAGTTTATGACTGACATATCAATTAATACAACACGAAAAATCTACTAATGAAAATTAGTACCTGTGAATAAATTGATTTTGATATTTTGAGTGAGAAAATTAAATGCTCTTTTAAATTATTTGGATTGACAAGCTTATGTAAAAGACAGATTCCAATATTTTATATCTACCTAAAGAGAAATATGAAAATAAAAGGTTAACTTTTATATGGCTTAACATATGAAGAAGAAAAATGGTGGATTAGAGAGTGAGAGAGAGAGAGAGAGAGAGAGAGAGAGAGAGAGAGAGAGAGAGAGAGAGAGAGAGAGAGAGAGAGAGAGAGAGAGAGAGATTCTTCAGTCACGTACTAGCTCTGAAGAAGAATGGCAAGGACCACTTTGTTAAATCCGCGACCACACTGGTTAATGAGCAAGTAAACATATATTTACTTAATGTATGTATGTATGTATGTATGTATGT
>JAXCGZ010017601.1:25000-47500 GCA_037179515.1 Halocaridina rubra | reverse complement strand
TATGAAAACTTGCTCCGTGAATTGTAACACAGGAAATTTTGCTTTGATTTTTCACCCATGGATACGAAAGTATTGATAAAAAGATCACATATATTAGAAAGTAAAAAAAAAAAAAATTCTTTTGATTCCTTCAGAGATAGCAAAAATCACTAGCGGTCGCGACTTTGAGGTGTCAGTTCGAGGGTTCGCGCCTCGCCACGGTCTGAGGTTAGCAAGGGCATGCACTCAGGGTAACGATTACATCTGCCAAAACAAGTCCTTCGCATGATGGAAACCGTCCTAGCCCTTGGTAGAAAAGGGAGTCCGTGACGTAAAACTGGAACTGGATACGAAGGTATTGATAATAAATCACATATATTAGAAAGCAAGGCAAAAAAAAAAAAAAAAATCGGTTGATTCCTCAGAGATAGCAAAAATCAGTAACATATGAATATAAACATTAAAGCAAGTGATAATATTCTGACACACGCATAAAAGACTGTAACACACACACACACACCACACACACACACACACACACACACTCACACACACACACACATACACACATACACATATTTTCTTTGAATTTTCATGATCTAAAGATCTAGAAGCACCGTTTTATGTCACAATTAGTTCCTATTCAAATGGAGATGAAAACGGACATGCTGGAGCTGGGGAACTAGGGATGAATGCTCTTATTAACGCCCCACGAAAGTCTTGACCTTGCATAAGTCACTCCCCGACTCTCGTGCTCTACCACTGAGCTTCCGCGGCTCGATAAATAAATATACACTGCGTTATGTGTCACTAGCTGTCTCCTTTCGAATAAGGATGGACATCTCCGTGGCAAAATGGTAGCGTCCGCGACTCTGAGGCGGCAGGTCGAGGGTTCGCGCCCCGTCACGGACTGAGGTTAGTAAGGGCATAAACTCAGGATAACGATTACATCTGCCAAAACAAGTCCTTAGCAAAAAGGCAACCGTCGTAGCCCTTAGTTGAAAAGGGAGTTCGTGACGTAAAACCGAAACAAACAAACAACAAAAATGTTGAAATTATAAGGAGATTAGGGATGGATGCCCTTTCTAACGTTCTGCAGTGAGATAGAAAGCTCGTTAGTCATTTCCCGACTTGCGCCCTTTACCACTGACGTACCGTGGTCCCCTCTAAGTTCCGGTTTTACGTCACGGACTCCCTTTTCAACCAAGGGCTAGGACGTTTGACTTCTTGCGAAGGACTTGTTTTGGCAGATGTAATCGTTACCCTGAGTGCATGCCCTTGCTAACCTCAGACCGTGACGGGGTGCGAACCCTCGACCTGACGCCTCAGAGTCGTGGACGATGCCGTTTTAAGGCTCTAATGTAATTATTTCTTTCTGTTCTCTGCGAAAACAGGAACTAGACGCGTTTCGGAAAGCAACTGCGTGGGTCTTTGATCAGCAACTGACTAACTGCACTGCGACTCTCCTGCATATTGATAATGGTGTGCTCGGGTCAAATAACTTTACACGTGAACTTTTTGGCATACTTGTGGAAGAATCTTGTCGACGTTACTTGCCACTTCAGGTACAAATACTTTATTATTATTATTATTATTATTATTATTATTATTATTATTATTATTATTATTATTATTATTATTATTATTATCATTGAAATTATTATTATTATTGTTATTATTATTATTATTATTATTATTATTATTATTATTATTATTATTATTATTATTATTATAGTCGCCGTGGCTCAGTCGGTAGCGTCTCCGACTCTGAGGCGTCAGGTCGAGGGTTCGCGCCCCGCCACGGTCTGAGGTTAGCAAAGGCATGCACTCAGCGTAAGGATTACATCTGCCAAAACAAGTCCTTCGCAAGAAGGCAACCGTCCTAGCCCTTGGTTGATAAGGGAGTCCGTGACGTAAAACCGAAACCGGAACATTATTATTATAATTAATATTATTATTATTATTATTATTATTATTATTATTATTATTATTATTATTATTATTATTATTATTATTATTATTATCATTATTATTATTATTATTATTGTTATTATTATTATTATTATTATTATTATTATTATTATTATTATTATTATTATTATTATTATTATTATTATTATTATTATTGTTATTATTATTATCATTATTATTATTATTATTATTATTATTGTTATTATTATTATTATTATTATTATTATTATTATTACTATTATTATTATTATTATTATTATTATTATTATTATTATTATTATTATTATTATTATTATTATTACTATTATTATTATTGTTGTTATTATTATTATTATTATTATTATTATTATTATTATTATTATTATAATTAATATTATTATTATTATTATTATTATTATTATTATTATTATTATTATTATTATTATTATTATTATTATTATTATTATTACTATTATTATTAGCTATGAAAATAATTGTGATAAAAATTTCCAATAAGCTACAATAAAATATAATCTATATATTCAGAGATAAAAATGAAATACTCTCTCTCTCTCTCTCTCTCTCTCTCTCTCTCTCTCTCTCTATCTATCTATCTATCTATCTATCTATCTATCTATCTATCTATCTATCTATCTATCTATCTATCTATCTATATATCTATCTATCTATCTATCTATCTATCTATCTAACAATATCTCTATTTATCTATCTATCTATCTATCTCTTTCAGATTCACTCGGTAAATTATCAGGAACTGAGGAACCTGGAAGAAAATGTATCATGGAGAACCACATGTTGTGATGCCTATATAATTCTTACTCAGGTTGGTAAACTTCATTCGCTTTTTTTATACTGTTCCACTATTAGACTCATATATCTAATGGAGTATTCGTTGAACCTACTTAGTTGTCAATGGCTACCAGAATGAAGGGCGACAGTTTTCGCCTGAGTCACTACATTAAGTGGTTCGGGTGAAGAGTGACTTTGCGCTCACCATCAAGGGGGACTGAACTTAGCACTTCCTGGGTGAGAGAGAAAAAGTTTATCCCGTCTAATTTACCTGTCAGAGTTGTTGTCCGCCGTTTTATGTATCTCTATTAACCCTCATTCGAATATGAGTAGACACAGACAGGTAAGAACTGGGGAATTAAGGCTGAATACTCTTCCTTTTTATCACCCCGAGGTGGATTCGAACAAAGGTTTGTCACTTCCCGAGTCAACGCTCTAACCACTGAGCTACCACGGCCACCATTTACCTTTACAATATTGTTTTATAATGCTTTGACTCCATTTACTCCTGTATATATATATACATATATATATATATATATATATATATATATATATATATATATATATATATATATATATATATATATATATATATATATATATACATATATATATATATATATATATATATATATATATATATATATATATATATATATATATATATATATATATATATATATATATATATATATATATATATATATATGTTTATGTATATATATATATATATATATATATATATATATATATATATATATATATATATATATATATATATATATATATATATATATATATATACATAAACATATATATATATATATATATATATATAT
The DNA here is from genome assembly GCA_037179515.1 of Halocaridina rubra. Classification (NCBI taxonomy): domain Eukaryota; kingdom Metazoa; phylum Arthropoda; class Malacostraca; order Decapoda; family Atyidae; genus Halocaridina; species Halocaridina rubra. The sequence continues at coordinate 43,919 of JAXCGZ010017601.1, read as the reverse complement.
ATATATATATATATATATATATATATATATATATATATATATATATATATATATATATATATATGCATCGGTTCCTCCTCTACCTGTTGCACGGATGTTCCTCTACTTTTTGGAGGATTGTGTGAACAGAACTCTAAAAAACAGAGGAACATCCGTGCAACAGGTGGAGGAGGAAAGACTATACGAAGACAGAAGCGAGTGGAGGAGCTTCATACATGGTCAGCCAACTGACGGTTAAGGGCGGTTTACACGGTCAAACGGTTCGTCGAACGCGGTTCGACAGACAAGTGCTTGAAGTGATGTTCGAACGTGTGAACGGGGTATCGACAACCAAATACCCCGTTCACACGTTCGAACATCACTTCAAACACTTGTCTGTCAAACCGCGTTCGACGAACCGTTTGACCGTGTCGACAACCAAATACCCCGTTCACACGTTCGAACATCACTTCAAACACTTGTCTGTCGAACCGGGTTCGACGAACCGTTTGACCGTGTAAACCCCCTTTTAGAGAACTATCTACTCAGGCGTATGGTGAGAAAGGTGGTGAGAGAGAATTAATGAATTTACTTATCAAATTACACATTTCCTATTCTATATATAGAGTATTTAATTAGTGATTGAAAGGTGGAATGAATAAATAGAATTAATTATGCAATAATATTTACTTGAAATATGATTAAAATCCTGTTACAATTTTCGCCATTGAAGTCTGAATCGATCAAAGACGGAATATGAATATTTATTTAACTCTATAAATTTATATCAGACAGTTTTTTTATTTATCTATTATAACTATATTTATGTAATTTCTGTAACACATACGTACGTACATACATACATACATACATAAAAAAAATGATTCAGGTTTTCACATATGTAATGTGCTTAATTGGTCATACATACATACATACATACATACATACATACATACATACATACATACATACATACATACATACATACATACATACATACATACATACATACATACATACATACATACATACATACATACATACGTACATACATACATACATACATATTATATACATACATACATACATACATACATACATACATACATACATACATACATACATACATTTGTGGGACTGAGATACCTCAGTGATAGAGTGCGCTAGTCTGGAAGCGACTTAAAATGTTCTATCTTATTTGTCACAATTAGTCCCCATTTGCATGGAGGTGGAAACAGATATACTAAGAGCTGAGGCATTAAGACTGGATGCCCTTCCTAGCGTCCCGCGGTGGGTTTGAACTCGCGTTAGTCTCATCCCGACTTACGTTCTCTATGACTGCTCTAAAATTAGATTATTTAAGTGGTATCGAAAAACTGAAATTTTATTTCAAGTCACCGTGGCTCAAGCGGTAGCGTCCGAGACTCTGAGGCGTCAGGTCGAGGGTTCTCGCCCCGTCACGGTCTGAGCTTAGCAAGGGCATGCACTCAGGGTAACGATTGCATCTGTCAAAACAAGTCCTCCGCAAGAAGGCAACCGTCCTAGCCCTTGGTAAAAAAGGGAGTCCGTGACGTAAAACCGGAACTTCATCATTTTAGTTTGTAGAAAATTTAAGATAAATTTAACCTCTGATTACCTGTTTGCTGAAAGGAGCTGTCCATAATCTTATTACAGGGAATGGTAAATCTAGGGGAGTGATTGGGTCGTTGGGGGTAAATTTCACGAAAGTGGTTCAGAACCACTATTCTAATCCTGCTCAGTAGCTCAAACTCACAATCACGACTATTCTAAGACTCACTTTCCCACTTGATCTGTGGTTGATCCAAGCTAGATGGTAGTGGTGGTGCGGGGGGGGGGGGAATTGTGGCAGCTCTTTATTCCCACAGAAGCTAATAGGAGTGATCGAGCTGCATTTGGCTTCAGGTAAATGTGTGCTTTGACTGGGCCACATCCTTACCGAGGAGACAATGGCCTATATATATGTATGTAAGACTCACTTCTCTTTCTTTAATTATAATTTTTCACTCACGATTAATACATAGAGACGACTGAACACTCACACCTGCCAACCATTTCATCATAATCACTGACTTGTTCCGTTCCGGGTTTTCGTCACGGACTCCCTTTTCTACCAAGGGCTAGGACGGTTGCCTTCTTGCGAATGATTTGTTTTAGCAGATGTAATCCTTACCCTGAATGCATGCAATTGCTAACCTCAGATCGCGACGGGGCGCGAACCCCCTCGACCTGACGCCTCAGAATCGCGGATGCTACCGCTTGAGCCACGGTGACTACTTCATCATAATCATTGACTAATAGGTATATATTAATATAGAGAGCCGTGGTAGCTCATTTGCAATGCAACAAAGTCGGGAAGTGACAAGTCTAGCCAACGCGAGTTCGATCACTCCGCGGGGGGTTAGAAAGGGCATCCAGCCTTAATACCCAAGCTCCAACATATATGTGTCATTTCCTATTCGAATGGGTACAATTTGGCACACAAAAGGTCAAATATACATCACTGATATTTAAGTAAACACGTGTCTATATGAATCATCTTTACCCCGAGCCGGGACTTGAACCTGGGACTTACAATTACTAAGCCTTCTGTGGTGTAGTTGGTAGCGCCTTGGCTTAGAAATTGTAAGTCCCAGGTTCAAGTCCCGGTCGAGGTAAAGATGATTCATGTTTTCACATATGGTAATGTGCTTATTTGGTTATTCTTGGTCCCAAATGAGATTAAGAGTTGAATTAAATGCGAAAACGAAACCACGAGTGAGGTTGGGAAAACTGTAATATGAACATAGTGGCATTCAGATAGAATGTGTTCATTCCTAGTATAGCAGATATAAGCTATAAGGTCTGTTTAACCTTCTGTGGTGTAGTTGGTAGCGTCTTGGCTTAGTAATTATAAGTCCCAGGTTCAAGTCCCGGTCGGGGAAAAGATGCTTCATGTTTTTACATATGGTGATGTGCTTATTTGATTAGGTGTCTATATTTTCATAGAACGTAGAGGCTATCATGGATTTCCTGGAGGAGAGAGAGAAGACCTCTTGGGACTGGCAAGGACGCTATCTAGTGATCTCTTTATCTTCGAAGAAAGCGATAAAGACCTTATCTCACACCTACAAAATACGACGAACGCCCAATGTTCTCTTTCTCATGTAAATATCCAATTTCTCTTTGCCAGAAGTTAAAATGAGATTTTCTTTTATATATTAAACTCGACTATCAAATGATTTATGTCGGATTTCTGTTTAGGGGATTAATACGAGTATATGTGTCATATGTAAGATTTGATTTTTATCTATGTTATACCAAGCTTTGTTCAGTAATCACCGTGGCACAAGCGGTAGCGTCCTCGACTTTGAGGCTTCAGGTCGAGGGTTCGCGCCCCGCCACGGTCTAAGGTTAGCAAGGGCATGCACTCAGGGTAACGATTACATTTGCCAAAACACGTCCTTCGCAGAGGCAACCATCCTAGCCCTTGGTAGAAAAGGGAGTCCGTGACGTAAAACCGAAATATATTAAACTCGACTATCAAATGAATTATGACGGATTTCTGTTTAGGGGGTTAATACGAGAATTTGTTTCATATATAATATTTGATTTTTACATATGTTATACCAAGCTCTGTTCAGTAATCACCGTGGCTCAAGCAGTAGCGTCCGCGACTTTGAGGCGTCAGGTCGAGGATTCGCGCCTCGCCACGGTCTGAGGTTAGCAAGGGTATGCACTCAGGATAACGATTACAAAAATCATAGCAAGTCCTTCGCAAGAAGGCAACCGTCCTAGCCCTTGGTAGAAAAGGGAGTCCGTTACGTAATCCCGCAACTTAGCTGTGATGTTAAAATTTCCATCTGAAAGTAATATATTTTTTGTTTCTATAAAAATAATTTAGAGAGAAAACTTTACTAAAACAAACATCCAAAGAAACAAATTAGTAAATAAAAAAATATTAAGTAATACAATATTTATATTTAATAATGAATCTAAGAGTCATGAAAAAAAAAACAAATATATCGTTTAATAATATATAATAATAATTCAATTTTAGTTGAACACTTTACTTTCCAAGAAAAATAAGAAAAAAAATTTCCTTTTTTCTACAAAGTTTACAGTGGGTGTTACAATATAAACTAGTTGTTTTTAGATTCTCCACCCACGGAAGGGTGGAACGGGTCATAGAGGACCCATAGGGTGGTCGCCAGCCAGCACCGGCCCCAACCCCTTGCTTCTTCAGCAGAATAGACATTGTGTATAATTTTTTAGAGCATCAAACAGTATACATGTGTGAAAAATAATTATTAAATATCTAACTCCACAAATATATACTGTATATAATCATCTTTAAAAATTTATTTTATAGATATTTATAAATATATTTCTGACAGAAATCCTAAATATAATTTCATAATTGTACAGCCCGGGTCGTCAGAGCAAAGGGGCATCGCTCTACACCCACAATCTCTACGGCAGTCCTAGGATAGAGCTTCTAGCAACTCTGGAAAACACGAAAGACTTCCCAAAATCTTGGGAAAACTCAAGAATTGAGGGAAACCTTCCCATTTTCCCAAAACAGGTATGAAGATATATCTAAACAAATAATCCTCTTCTTCTATATAGTAGTCACCGTGGCTCAAGCGGTAGGGTCCGCGACTTTGAGGCGTCAGGTCGAGGGTTCGCGCCCCGTCACGGTCTGATGTTAGCAACGGCAAGCACTCAGGGTAACAATTACAAAAGCCAAAAACAAGTCCTTTGCATGAAGGCAACCGTCCTAGCCCTTGGTAGAAAAGGGAGCCAGTAACGTAAAACTGTAACTACCCCCTTCTTCTTTATCTCCAGCTTAACCCATTTCTATATAGGGTCGCTGTCTTCTTGCCAGCCTTTTCCACTTTTTCCTGTCTCGCTTTGGTCTTTTGTACATAATTAAGTTTCTTTTACTAAGTTATAATATTATGTTGATAACTGGTTATAATATTCAATAACAGTTGGTGTTTTTGCATTTAACTCCCATTTATTTGCAGTTTTCCCTGACTCTACTTCCTTATAATACTGGGGACCGAGGTGGTGCAGTGACTAGTATGCTCTAATAAGGAGGGACGAACCCGGGTTGCATCTCACCGCGGGGCGTTAGTAGAGGCATCCACCATTTAGTCTCCAGTTTAATCCTGTCTGTGTTCAATCCCCCATTCGAATGGGGATAAATAGTGATATATACAATAGTAAATAACAAGCAAGCTACAATATCCAATGCATGTCTTTCTGCTTATGTCTTTAGTTGAGAAACCTTCATGGAGAAGAAGTGAGAGTAGTGTCGTTTAACCATCCACCAACAATGTTTGCAAAGGACCATAACAATGGTTCCCTCACAACTTTAGCAGGAGTCGATTACTGGGTAAGTTTCATATATATATATATATATATATATATATATATATATATATATATATATATATATATATATATATATATATATATGTATATATATATATATATTATTATTATATATATTATTATATATTATATGTTATTATATGTTATTATTATATATTATTATTATTATTATTATTATTATTATTATTATTATTATTATTATTATTATTATTATTATTATTAATTATTATTATTATTATTATTATTATTATTATTATTATTATTATTATTATTATTATTATTATTATTATTATTATTATTATTATTATTATTATTATTATTATTATTAACAGTTCATCCAAAGCCTGGGAAAAGCACTTAACTTCCGTCCTGTATTCATCAGTACCGGACCAGCTCAGTGGGGAATTATCTTGGACAATGGTACATACACAGGTATTGTAGGTAAGAGAATATTAGGTGTTCATTCTGAAGTATATACAATTATGAAAGGTAATTTTCAAATATTTACTTTAATGCTTATCTACTGTTTACCCACACACACATACATACATTAATACATACATACATACATACATTCATACGTACATACATGCATATAAATTATGTATATGTATATACGTATATATATATATATATATATATATATATATATATATATATATATATATATTATATATATATATATATATATATATATATATATAATCTTAGATACAAAGGAAGATGTAGGATGATGCCAATATAGTGCTGGACACTGTCAATGAATAGTGACCCAGTGATCCTATTGAAAGAGAGAGAGAGAGAGAGAGAGAGAGAGAGAGAGAGAGAGAGAGAGAGAGAGAGAGAGAGAGAGAGAGAGAGAGAGAGAGAGAGAGAGAGAGCGTATGTTGTGTATCATGAAATCTGAAAAATAATTTGACTGAAAAGTTAAGGATGTGTGCTCGCTAATTTTTAAGTTGACGGGCTTGGGGACTTGAATGCGTTCTTCTTATATCGCTTTATAAAGTTGGAAAAAGTTTACATTAGTGTAATTTTACAAATAGTAATTATCAAGTTGCAGATGGTAAAAGAGATATAAAATTAAAAATGACAAGCTATAAATGTTGATATGTATCAGATGTAGAAAAGCGATTTGAGAGCTGAAGGTCGAAACATCTTTTACAGACATAAATATTTGTTACTGTGTTCTCTTCTATACACTCTTCTTCTTCTTCTTCTCAGCTTTAACCCATTTTTATATGGGGTCGCCGTTGTGAATGAGTCGTCTCCATCTATTTCTGTTCTGTGCTTCATTTTCATCAATACCCTTTCATTGCAAGTCTTCCCCTATACAATCACGCCATCTTTTTCTTGGTCTTCCTCTCCTCCTTCTACCCCGAACTCCATCTCCATCGTATGTCTTCCAACATGATGTTCGTCCTGTCGTAACAAGTGTCCATACCATCTAAGCCTTCACTTATGTATTTTCTTTGATAATTTAACTACCTTTGTCGATCCTCTTTATACACTAAATCAGTTATAAAAATGGAGAGGGTAGTGATGCTCCCTACGTGGGTCCATGGATGACATGTCATGAGTAAAATAAACACCATAGTGGAACTATTAGGACTCTAATAATACAATCTTACAGGGCAGGTGCAAAGAGGCATAGGGGATATTGGCGTAGCTGACTTGTTTATCACGTATACGAGAGCGCAATACGTGGCATTCACTGTTCCATACACGTTTTCTTCTGCTTGCCTGTTAACTCCAGCTCCTAAGGAGTTGCCAAGATGGATGTCCATATTCTATCCTTTCTCACTACCTGTTTGGATAATCACTATAGGTAAGTTTATATATATATATATATATATATATATATATATATATATATATATATATATATATATATATATATATATATATATAATATTTTGACAAGAGAGTTACAGGACAGACGCAATTTCCTTAACGGGAGATCAAACTCCTGAAAATACTAATCTCCTTAAGGTTAAGCCACACTGAACGCGATGCGCTTTAAAGACAGAAGACCCCGGGCTGCTTGACAGGATGGCAGAAAGAACGAACAAATACTATCTAATGAGTGTCAACTGTAGCTGTAGACTCGGTAACTTCTACACTCCAAGCAAATCGCATTTAGTGTGGCCGCTTCTGTCGTCGACCAGCCATGCAACCTCCTATCCTCTACTCCCATGAAAATCGTATTAGGAGTGGTCGTATCTTTCGGGCTCAGTCACACAGAACGCGATTAGATAGAAGGAATGTAGCAGAAGATGTCCAAGCGGGTAGGAGGAAAGAACTAACATTACATTATGTAATACGAGAGGTCATACGAAATTCAAATTGAGGATCTCTGGACAACATTACCCTTCAATTCTCTCGCTAAGCGACCGACATTAGACAGTCAAATTCATCCTATGCTAGTAGATTTCGCTTATACCATCAAGTTACCTTTCTTGTTCCGGTTTTACGTCACGGACTCCATTTTCTACCAAGGGCTAGAACGGTTACCTCCTTGCGAAGGACTTGCTTTGGCAGATGTAATCGTTACCCTGAGTGCATGCCCTTGCTAACCTCAGACCGTGACGGGGCGCGAACCCTCGACCTGACGCCTCAAAGTTGCGGAAGCTACCTCTTGAACCACTGTGACTACTCAGATTACTTTTCTTATAGCTATTAAAACTACTCAAATTACCTTTCTTATAGCTATTAAAACTAGATTAGGGGGCTAGAATACGTCCTCGGTGTTCCCCTGCGTGTCGTAAGAGTCGACTAAATGGGGCTGAGCGAGGGGACTGGGAATCCCCTCTTCTGTATTTTCTCTTTCCAAAGAGTCAGAGTATTTTCCCTTGACTCAGCCACTCCCCTTATAAGGGGAAATGGTTCATATTCCGGTTTTACGTCACGGACTCCCTTTTCTACCAAGGGCTAGGACGGTTGCCTTCTTGCGAAGGACTTGTTTTGGCAGATGTAATCCTTACCCTGAGTGCATGCCCTTGCAAACCTCAGACCGTGACGGGGCGCGAACCCTCGACCTGACGCCTCAGAAAATGACTCATGTATATAGATTAAAACTCTTACAGACCAATCATGCTGAAATAATCCCTTTATAGCTAATTATCCGAAAACAATTGGTTCTTCGTTAATGAAAGTAACTCGAGCTATGCAATTAGTAGCGGGTATTTTAAAAGAAAATCTAGTTCAACTGAAACCGTGATGACAAAAATACATTGTTATCCACAAAAACATGTTGAACATTAAGGTAACAGAACCTGCGTCCTCTCTCTCTCTCTCTCTCTCTCTCTCTCTCCTCTCTCTCTCTCTCTCTCCTCTCTCTCTCTCTCCTCTCTCTCTCTCTCTCGAGATAGATAGATAGATAGATAGATAAATAGATAGATAGATAGATAGATAGATAGATAGATAGATAGATAGATAGAGAGAGAGAGAGAGAGAGAGAGAGAGAGAGAGAGAGAGAGAGAGAGAAGAGAGAGAGAGAGAGAGAGAGAGAGAGAGAGAGAGAGAGAGAGAGAACGAAAATGTTATCTTTCCGATTTTGCAGCTGTTGTCGTGGGATTGGGATTTGCGGTGCCGATGTTTGCTGCAAAATTACTGAGTCCTGATGTGAAGGAATTGTACGATTTCTCAGGAGCTTTTCTGGTCGCTGTAGCCTTCTTTTGCAACACGGGAGCCAATCTGCCTCGCACAACGCCAATGCAAGTATGTATGTGTAGTCGCGCGCGCGTGACCGCATGCATGCGTGTGTGTGGGAGTGTGTATGTGTAAATACAGCTGAAGGTTTTTTTTGAACTTAAATAGGTCTGTCCAGGACAGTTCGATGTTATGTCTTCCTTCAGTTACGGTTCTTTTTCCAAGCCTACAGCAACACTGAATATTCTAGGATATTCATTATACATCTTTTAATATTCCTTCACATCTGACAAGTCATTGCACTCTCCATCTCTGTTTCTCTTTACTTTATGTATTCTTCGTGCCCAGGCCCGATCAGGGCTGCTTTAATTTATTATTTTTTGGCCCATATTGGTGTCACAATCATAAAAAAAAGAAGAAGAAAAAGTGTGCTTACCGGATACTATCGTCTTCTGAGTACGCATCATGAAAAATTAATTTTACCTTGAAGATGAATTTTGCATAAACGATAATTTTCGGTATTTTGAATGTATAGGTTACAAAAAGTGAATATGTATATAATTTCCTTTTAATGGGGTTGCATAAAAAAAAAAAACATCACTAAATGTCATATTTAGCCGAATATATGACGGTGAGTCGCAGATATATCACAAACCCTTGACTGTATTAAGGGAGTGTTTACACGGTCAAACGGTTCGTCGAATGCGGTTCGACTGACAAGTGTTTGAAGTGATGTTCGAACGCATGAACGGGGTATTTGGTTGTCGAATACGTTCGACGAACCGCTTGACCGTGTAAACCTCCCTTTACATCGGTCCCAATTTCACACAAATCCATTACGAATCCTTCTTAGACACTGTCTATATGCTAGCTTCATCCTGAGAACCTTTCATTTTAACACTTTACACACACACACACACACACACACACACACACACACACACACACACACACACACACACACACACACACACACACACACACACACACACACACACACACACACTATCCCAACACTTATCATGTTATCTTAAGCTATGTTATATTAGTTTGTAAAATCACGCCACGTCTTCCGAACAGATATATTTAACTATTTGGGGGGGGGGGGGTTCTCATCAAAATGTTATGTTCGTAATAATTTGATATTTTTTTTATTTTTTTATTTTTAGAGACTTAAAGAAGGCGGCTTGTACACTTAATAAGGTCAAAGAATGTATTTTTTTCTCACCTTTATTTACAATAAGTCCACTGCAAATAACGACATAGCAGAGGTCTAAACTAAATATTTATTTTTATCATAAGACAAGCAACAAACCTAATTCAGAATATTCAAAGACTAAGCCAAATGGGTCTAGTAGAGGACCTTGGCGAGGACTTGGTATAAGAGAAGACTGAAAAAGTTAATACTACATAGTATGGTACAACTTGATATATATATATATATATATATATATATATATATATATATATATATATATATATATATATATATATAAAATACAAATATTTTTTTCTAGGTTCTTATAGGATTCTGCATCCTGGCTGGCTTTACAACGACTGTGTACTACTCGTGCAATTTAACAGCCTTCATGATGGTTAAAGCAATACAGAGACCTTTCACTTCTTTTGCTCAGATCGCAAAGGTAAGCTTTATATGTGTGTGTGTGTGTATGTGTGTGTGTGTGTGTGTGTGTGTGTGTGTGAGAGAGAGAGAGAGAGAGAGAGAGAGAGAGAGAGAGAGAGAGAGAGAGAGAGAGAGAGAGAGAGGTTGTGAGCGTTATCCAAGTACTCTTTTCATTCATTATTTTCCTGTTTCACAAAATATATCCTTACATATACAAAGGCTGGGGTGGTCAAGTCAAACCACACACACACACACACACACACACACACACGCACACACACACACACACACACTCACACACGCACACATACACACACTACACACACGTACACACACACACACACCCGCACATGCACATCAGAAGCTAAGCTACCTCGATCATTACTCTTGGTTCCTTGGGAAAAAAGTGCTACAACAATTCCAATCACCTCACCAAACTTCTTGGGTTACTCATTGAGCTAAGAGGACAAAGACCTTTATAAGGCATAGGGCATTGCCCACACTACATGGGTCAACCATAGGGAAAGTGGGCAAGTTCTTTATAAGATAGAACAAACACCTTCATCTGCTATTTAAAGGAGGATTTACACGGTCAAACGGTTCGTCGAACGCGGTTCGACAGACAAGAGTTTGAAGTGATGTTCGAACGTGTGAACGGGGTATTTGGTGGTCGAACACGTTCGACAAACGTGTTCGACAACCAAATACCCCGTTCACACGTTCGAACATCACTTCAAACACTTGTCTGTCGAACCGCGCTCGACGAACCGTTTGACCGTGTAAACCCCCCTTAAAGCAACAGGCACTCTAGCAGGCAATGTCAGTGCCAAGCCCGGATCAATGGAAAGAGGTGTGTCAAGAAGGGCATCTGGCTGTAATAATATAAGCCAACTCTAATCACTATGTTGTTTTAGATTCTTCACCCACGGATGGGTGGAACGGGTCATGGAGGACCCATAGGGCAGTCGCCAACAGACACAGGCCCCAACCCCCCACTGTGGTGCTCAGCCACAGCAGTAACCTCCCCAGTAAACAGCTTAAACTCTCTTGCCTGGACGAGGCGCGATTCGTCGACCTCACGAATGCGAGGCCAGCGCGTTACCACTGTACTAGCCGTAATCACTAGTCTCCAAGAGGTCAGTGATAAACACTGACCCCAAGTGAACAATGGAAAACCAGCTGAAAAAGAGTGCAGAAAAGAAGACAATTCTTTTAGAGTTTTATGTGTCACTATTCATCCCCATTCGGATGGGGTGGGCAAAGACAAGTTAGAGCTGAGGAATTGAGGCTGGAAGCCCTTCCTAACGCCCCCGGATGGGCCTGTGCACGGGTAATGGAATATAAAAGTAGACAGTATTGTTCAAAACTGGGATTGTAGAATGCTAGGTCAGAGATATACTTCAAAGTAACGTGAAAGCAAGTGTTAAAACTATATAGCCAGTTACTGCAGAACAACCTGACAATCAGTCTTAAATTATATTGATCAGTTATTGTAGAACAACCAAACAATCAATGTTATTTTATATTGATCAATTATTGTAGAACAATCTGACAATCAATGGAAAACCCTATTGTCCACTATTGTAGAGCAACCTAACAATCAATGGAAAACTCTATTGTCCATTATTGTAGAGCAACCTGACAATCAATGGAAAACTAAATAGTCAGTTACTGCAGAACAACCTGACAATCAGTGATAATTATATTGTCAATTATTGTAGAGCAACCTGACAATCAGTGATAAATTATGTCGTCAATTATTGTAGAGCAACCTGACAATCAATGGAAAACTCTATTGTCAGTTATTGCAAAACAACCCTACAACCAATGGAAAACTCTATTGTCAATTATTGTATAGCAACCTGACAATCAATGTTGAATTATATTGATCAATTATTGTAGAATAACCTGACAATCAATGTTAAATAATATTGATAAATTATTGTAGAACAACCTGACAATCAATGTTAAATCATATTGATCAATTATTGTAGAACAACCTGACAATCAATGTTAAATCATATTGATCAATTATTGTAGAACAACCTGACAATCAATTAAAAAGTCTATTGTCAATTATTGTAGAGCAACCTGACAATCAATAGAAAACTCTATTGTCAATTATTGTAGAGCTACCTGACAATCAATGTTAAATCATATTGATCAATTACTGTAGACCAACCTGACAATCAATGTTAAATCATATTGATCAATTACTGTAGAACAACCTGACAATCAATGTTAAATCATATTGATCAATTACTGTAGAACAACCTGACAAGCAATGTTAAATCATACTGATCAATTATTGTAGAATAACCTGACAATCAATGGAAAACTCTATTGTCCATTATTGTAGAGCAACCTGACAATTTCTGGATTTGGTATTGGATGGAAATACATGATGATGTCGTCGCAGGAGAAGAATATCAGGAACTTAGCAAACAGGTATTACACTGCACCTGACACTACTGGAAATATTAGGTAAGCAAAAAGATATAAGTTTTCATTTAGATAAAGTACCACATGGAGTACCTATTCTCACAACAAAGTTCAGAGTTATATTTGTTTCACCGAAGGTCTCCCACTGGTGTACTCATTAGACCTGCTGAGACTAGGAAACGAAGTTTTCATTTAGATAAAGTGCTACATGGAGTGCCTATTCCCACAACACAGTTCAGAGTTATATTTGTTTCACCGAAGGTCTCCCACTGGTGTACTCAATAGACCTGCTGAGACTAGGAAACGAAGTTTTCATTTAGATAAAGTGCTACATGGAGTGCCTATTCTCACAAAAAAGTTCAGAGTTAAGTTTCTTTCACCGAAGGCCTCCCACTGGTGTACTCATTAGATCTGCTGAGACTAGAAAACGAAGTTTTCATTTAGATAAAGTGCTACATGGAGTGCCTATTCTCACAAAAAAGTTCAGAGTTAAGTTTCTTTCACCTAAGGCCTCCCACTGGTGTACTCATTAGACCTGCTGAGACTAGGAAACGAAGTTTTCATTTAGATAAAGTGCTACATGGAGTACCTATTCCCACAACACAGTTCAGAGTTGCGTTTGTTTCACCGAAGGCCTCCCACTGGTGTACTCAATAGACCTGCTGAGACTAGGAAACGAAGTTTTCATTTAGATAAAATGCCACATGGAGTACCTATTCTCACAACACAGGTCAGAGTTACGTTTGTTTCACCGAAAGCCTCCCACTGGTGTACTCATTAAACCTGCTGAGACTAGGAAACGACATTAAACCACTACTGTCTATTCCATATTCTCAAAATGGCTGTGTGAAAATTTCACTTCAAGAAGCGAAAAGGACTCGAGCTCTGGTCCTCTGCAATAGCAGAGACGTCGTTTATAATCTGTTTACTATTTGCTGAGGCAGCACTTGTGTCTATACCGGTACCTCTGAAAACACTATTGTAGTCACCATGGCTCAAGCGGTAGCGGCCGCGACTCTGAGGCGTCAGGTCGAGGGTTAGCGCCCCGTCATGGTCTGAGGTTAGCATGGGTATGCACTCAGGGTTACGATTACATCTGCCAAAACAAGTTCTTAGCAAGAAGGCAACCGTCCTAGCCCTTGGTAGAAAAGGGAGTCCGTGACGTAAAACCAGAACATCTGAAAACACTATGAATGGAAAAAAAACAAACAAACATATATTTGTAGACAGTAATTAAATAAGCCTCGTTTTATGCGAAATAAGTAGTCCCAATTCGAACTGGAGTGGACACAGATATGTAGGAGATAAACGATTAAGGCTGGATTCCATTTCTAACGCCCCGCGGTGGAATCGAACCCACTGTAATTGAATCCGGACTCTCACGCTCTATCACTGAGTTACGGATATTCGTAGAAAATCTCCTATATTTATAAAACTTTATATAACAACGTGAATCGTGGTAAGATTGCCAATAACTGCTTGTTCCGGCTTTACGTCACGGACTCCCATTTCTACCAAGGGCTAGGACGGTTGCCTTCTTGCGAAGGACTTGTTTTGGCAGATGTAATCGTTACCCTGAGTGCATACCCTTGCTAACCTCAGACCATGACGGGGCGCGAACCCTCGACCTGACGCCTCGGAGTCGCTGACGCTACCACTTGAGCCACGGTGACTACTATGATTGTCAATAACAGCAATAATTAGTATTTTCACATAAGAATTGTGCAATTGCCAAATAAACATATGTTTCATTTACATACATTATATAAATCTGTTTTTCTGTTCTGCATTATGAAACTGTATCTACAGGAACGTGGTTCGAGGGGAGACAGCTCAGATTAGCAGTAGTCTCCACAACGAATACCTAATTAGCGTGTATTACACAAACCGCCTTGGAGAATCTCCTATAAGAATCATGTACGAAGAGTGTCTCAATCCCTTCAGCGTAGGAGCAATTGCTCAGAAGAATTCTCCTCTTTTACCAGCTATCAATGAGGTAAGTTCCACGTTTTTAATGAATTGTTAGAATAGAACAGAAGAATTCTCCTCGTTTGCCAGCTATCAATGAGGTAAGTTCTACGTTTTTAATGAATTGTTAGAATGGAACAGAAATATTCCCCTCCTTTGCCAGCTATCAATGAGGTAAGTTCTACGTTTTTAATGAATTGTTAGAATAGAACAGAAGAATTCCCCTCTTTTGCCAGCTATCAATGAGGTAAGTTCTACGTTTTTAATGAATTGTTAGAATAGAACAGAAAAATTCTCCCTCTTTTGCTAGCTATCAATAAGCTTAAGTTCTACGTTTTTAATGAATTGTTAGAATAGAACAGAAGAATTTCCCTCTTTTGCCAGCTATCAATGAGGTAAGTTCTACGTTTTTAATGAATTGTTAGAATAGAACAGAAGCATTCCCCTCTTTTGCCAGCTATCAATGAGGTAAGTTCTACGTTTTTAATGAATTGTTAGAATAGAACAGAAGAATTCCCCTCTTTTGCCAGCTATCAATGAGGTAAGTTCTACGTTTTTAATGAATTGTTAGAATAGAACAGAAGAATTCCCCTCTTTTGCCAGCTATCAATGAGGTAAGTTCTACGTTTTTAATGAATTGTTAGAATAGAACAGAAAAATTCCCCTCTTTTGCCAGCTATCAATGAGGTAAGTTCTACGTTTTTAATGAATTGTTAGAATAGAACAGAAAAATTCCCCTCTTTTGCCAGCTATCAATGAGGTAAGTTCTAAGTTTTTAATGAAATGTCAGAATAAAACAGAAAGTTTGAACTAAGTGGATGATTTTCTGTTACTCTGTAGACTATATCGTCATCATCATCATCATCATCATATATTTCGACTTTTCCGGTCACATCACACACCCCCATGTCCTCCCTCAACACATCCATAATTCTCTTCTATATCCTACCTCTCCCTCTCCTGCCTGGTACTTCATTCCTCATCATCCTCCTTCTCAACATACTCCTCATGCCTCCTCAGAACATGCCCAAAGCATCTCACAAATTGTATATACAGAAAAGAAAAAGTGATCACATTTTCATTGGTTAAATGACCACTAATGTATAATTATCATACATAAAAGAGAGAAGAAGAGCATCCATAACTATATATCACAGATAAACATGTCATAATTACTCCATTGTTTATAATAAGAAAATACATCTTATAAAAAATAACTTTTCAGTTCATCTTAGAAAGAAAATATAACTCTCCTTTTATGTTCATCTAAGAAGAAAATATATCATAAAAAACATTTCTTTTATGTTCATCTAAGAAGAAAATATATCATAAAAAACATTCCTTTTAAGTTCAACCAAGAAGAAAATATTTAAAAAGAGATGTACCCTCTTTGATCATAATCTTCTTCTCACAACTCTAGGTGATTCTACGGCTTCAAGAAGGGGGTGTAATTAATAAATTCCACGAAGACATGAAGAAACTGGATAAACTCCACGTGCCATACTCCAAAGAATATCTCGGTTATAATTCGTCAGCCTTTGTACCCGTGCCCAAACTCCAACCTCTCTCAGCTCTTCATATGCAAGTAAGCACTATTTCATTCTATCTCGGTTATAATTCTTCAGCCTTACAACCTCTCTCAGCCCTTCATATGCAAGTAAGAACTACTTCATTCTATCTCGGTTATAATTCTTCAGCTTTTGTACCCGTGCCCAAACTCCAACCTCTCTCAGCTCTTCATATGCAAGTAAGCACTACTTCATTCTATCTCGGTTATAATTCCTCAGCCTTTGTACCCTTACCCAAACTACAACCTCTCTCAGCTCTTCATATGCAAGTAAGCACTATTTCATTCTACAATGCAATGCACTCAAATCGACGTATTGTTGTTTTCCGTTTTTTTTTTGTGTCGCTATTAATCCCTATTCGTATGAGGGAGGACCCAGACTGGCTGGAGCTGGGGAATTATGCTGGTATAGATCCTTGAAGAGTGGGAACTGAGATCTGATCAAACTCGATTGGAATTATTCCGACCAAGTTTAGGATAGTTTAGGCTTCATTTTCTGGGCACAGCAGGTGATAAAATCTCTCTCTCTCTCTCTCTCTCTCTCTCTCTCTCTCTCTCTCTCTCTCTCTCTCTCTCTCTCTCTCTCTCTCTCTCTCTCTCTCTCTCTCTCTCTTTTCTCTCTCTTTTTTCTCTTCTCTTCTCTTCTCTCTCTCTCTCTCTCTCTCTCTCTCTCTCTCTCTCTCTCTCTCTCTCTCTCTCTCTCTCTCTCTCTATCTATCTATCTATCAATCTATCTATCTATCTATCTATCAATCTATCTATCTATCTATCTATCTATTTCTTTTTACTACATCTTGTTTTTATATTTTTGAATTGATGTTACAAATCATATACCTCATGATGTTTAGCCTATATTACCTAATTTATTTAAATACATTTCACAGAGGCTTGGGGGGCAGCGGAAGCTCAGTGATTAGAGCACTCGACTAAGATAATGACAGAACCGCAATCGAACACACTGTCGGGCGTTAGGAAGGGCATGTAATCTTAATGCCCCAGCTCTAATCTGTCTGTGTTCACTCCTTAGTAGAGATGAATAATGAAAAAAAAATTACGTCATACTGTTTAAAATATGTAGACAGAACCCCGATCGAACACACTGTTGGGCGTTAGGAAGGGCATCTAACCTTAATGCCCCAACTCCAATTTGTCTGTGTTCACCCCTTAATGGAAATGAATACTGACACATAAAACTGTTTAAATTGTGTAGACAGAACCCCGTTATCTAACACACTGTCGGGCGTTAGGAAGGGCATCTAACCTTAATGCCCCAACTCCAATCTGTCAGTGTTCACCCCTTAGTGAAGATGAATAATGACATAAAAAAATCACGTCATACTGTTTAAATTGTCTAATATACTATATAAACTTGACAGAGGTTTGGAGACTTGCTAGTATATGTTTTAGCTCGCTCTTGATTTAGCACGAGGGTCTGCCCCTCTCTTTTTAATCTCTTACTTTACTTAATTTTCGTGCTTTTCCCTCCAATTCCCTTATATCCTTAATCCCCTCCCTTTTTCCCCCTCCCACCCCATCCCATCCTTAGACTAAGACTTAGTTCGTTCTTGCAATGTAAAATGTAAGACTATCTCCATTCAACAGGGATCTTTTTTTCTCCTGGGAGTAGGATGCTTGCTTTCTCTATTGATTTTCTGGATGGAAATTGGCTGGTCATCCTTCAAGACATCTGGTGCTTCAAGATATCGAAATACGAATAAGCTGTTTCAGATATCAAGACACGAATGATTTCCTCAGGATATCGACACACGAAATACGCCCTGAAGCTATCGAAACTACTGATTTTCCTCAAGATATCGGAACACGAATGATTTCCTCAAGCTATCGAAACGCTAATTATTTCCACAATATATCGGAACACGAATGATTTCCTCAAGATATCGGAACACGAATGATTTCCTCAAGATATTGGAACACGAATGATTTCCTCAAGATATCTGAACACGAATGATTTCCTCAAGCTATCGAGATGCTAATGGCTTCCTCAAGATATAAAAACACGAAGAACTTCTTGAAGACATCGGAATATTAAGTATCTCTTCAAGAAGGCACTTACATCTATTTATAATTCAAAATATTTTTTCAAGACATCGAAACTCTAAGACTCGATTTCTTAAACAGAGTAAACCTAGGATACCATATTGTTAGTTAGCTAGACACACACAAAGGGATTTCATAAACGCATCTGACGCGGTTCTGTGTATGGCTAGGATCCCCCATGGGGGGATCCTAGCCATACACAGAGCCGCGTCATATACGTTAATGAAATCCCTTTG
>JAXCGZ010017601.1:15000-17500 GCA_037179515.1 Halocaridina rubra | reverse complement strand
AATTGTTTTAGAATAGATTTTGGTACATATTGTATAAATTGCAGTAATTGATTTAGAATATTTCTTAGTACATGTTGTGTAATTTGTGACGTAGCTCTGATGGGCATCTGCTGTTAACCAGGGGCTGCATCTTACTGAGCTAGCCCTGTGGTAGGGCAAGTAGGAGGAGTTGGCAGTTATGAAGCGACAAAGGTTGTGGAAGAGCCAGGAGGATGGGCTGTGGCACTCCAGCAGTGCCATCTGAACGGTCGCTAGCTCCCTCGTCATTGCCCATAGAGCAAAGTAATCCCCTCAGTGTTTCTTTTTTTTTATGTCGGCTACCCCCCAATTGGGGGAGATAGCCAAGGTAGATAGATAGATAGTTACCCTGAGGATGTATATTTGAGATATACGAAGACACCTGCTTCTCTACTTTTTTCTTTATTTCTTTGTGACTCTTTACATATTTACCAACACACGTTTAATAGTGATTAACCTGTATTTTCAAGGAGACCACACGTAATTACTTCAACTTCTGACAATGCTTCCCTGCCTTGCATCCATTCGCTACGCAACTACATTTTGTGCTTCTCTCATCACGGTTTCTGAAGACTTAGGCCCGATTTCTTAAACAGTGTAAACCTAGGATACCATATTGTTAGTTAGCTAGACACACACAAATGGATTTCATAAACGCATCTGACGCGGTTCTGTGTATGGCTTGGATCCCTTGTGGGATCCTAGCCATACACAGAACCGTGTCAGAAGCGTTTATGAAATCCATTTGTGTGTGTCTAGCTAACTAACAGTATGGTATCCTAGGTTTACACTGTTTAAGAAATCGGACCTAGGATCTCGTACGGGCTCCTAGCCATGCAGAGAACCGTGTCAGAAGCGTTTATGAAATCCATTTGTGTGTGTCTAGCTAACTAACAGTATGGTATCCTAGGTTTACACTGTTTAAGAAATCGGACCTAGGATCTCGTACGGGCTCCTAGCCATGCAGAGAACCGCGCCAGATGCGTTTATGAAATCCATTTGTGTGTGTCTAGCTAACTAACAATATGGTATCCTAGGTTTGCACTGTTTAAGAAATCGGACCTAGGATCTCGTACGGGATCCTAGCCATACACAGAACCATGTCAGAAGCGTTTATGAAATCCATTTGTGTGTGTCTAGCTAACTAACAGTATGGTATCCTAGGTTTACACTGTTTAAGAAATCGGACCTAGGATCTCGTACGGGCTCCTAGCCATGCAGAGAACCGTGTCAGAAGCGTTTATGAAATCCATTTGTGTGTGTCTAGCTAACTAACAATATGGTATCCTAGGTTTACACTGTTTAAGGAATCGGGCCTTAGACTTCGAGGGGGATCCTAGCCATACACAGAACCGTGTCAGATGCGTTTATGATATCCATTTGTGTGTGTCTAGCTAACTAACAATATGGTATCCTAGGCTTACACTGTTCAAGAAATCGGGCCTAAGTCCAGGATATTTCATATATGTTAAAATTTTTAGTAAAAAGTTTTTTTTTTATGTTTCGTATTGAAAGTGGATGTAGACTAAGGTGATATGGCCATGTCGTTAGGAGGGATGAACAGTAAGTTGGGAGGAGGGTGATAGAAATGGATATACTGGGTAGGAGAGGGAGGGGGAGACCATAGCGTAAGTGGATGGATTGCATCAATGACGACCTGAGATCTAAAGGTTTGTTGGGTGATGAGGTATGGGACAGGAACATATGGAGAACACTGGCCAGAAACATCGACCCCACATAAAAGTGGGAAAAGATGTAGACGAAGAAGAAGACTGTGAGTAAATGTTAATAGTTTATATAAGTAATTTTTCTGTGGTGACATTTTATAAAATAGAGTTTTTTGACTGAAAAATTTCATTTTAATGTTTTAATTTCCATTTTTCTTTTCTTTGTTACCTTTGTTTCTTTTATTAATGTGTTGCAAAACATATTTTCGGGACTGATTTGGTTAAAGAGATAAAAAAAACCTTTATAATTTTTATTTCCAATGACTTTTTTTAATTTTACAGTTTTTTTTAAGAAATAATTTAGTAAATGGCCTATTAATTATTAATTAAGTAGTTTTAATATTTAATAATTTGTAATAATTGTTTAAGAATAGTTTTTAGCACATACTGCAAATTTTGTAGTTTTTTTTTTTTTTTTTTTTGGCTAGGCCTAATGTTTTCTGAAGCTTCATTTTATATTGCATATTTAGTTGCCATGAGAATGTAGATTTGAGATATACGAAAGCACTTGGTCCTCTGCTATTTTCTTTATTTCCATGTGGCTCTTTGTATATATTATCACACGTTTTATAGTGGTAAACCTACATATATATATATATATATATATATATATATATATATATATATATATATATATATATATATATATATATATATATATATATATATACATAATCATATACATATGCATATACATATACATATACATATACATACATATATATATATATATATATATATATATATATATATAT
>JAXCGZ010017601.1:10000-12500 GCA_037179515.1 Halocaridina rubra | reverse complement strand
TATTATTATTATTATTATTATTATTATTATTATTATTATTATGCGCGAACCATTTTCAATTATATCAACTATCCATTTATATGAATTGAACTCACATTAAACGAGAAATCGTACGCCTCTAAATCATTTTGTCGGATGTGAATACAGTTAATTCCCAAGCCGCATTTCTCGTTGTCGAGAGAGAGAGAGAGAGAGAGAGAGAGAGAGAGAGAGAGAGAGAGAGAGAGAGAGAGAGAGAGAGAGAGAGAGAGAGAGAGAGAGAGAGAGAGAGAGAGAGAGAGAGAGAGAGAGAGAGAGAGAATTTCTTGCAATAGAAGTGATATTATTCCATTAGTATGTACGCTAATTTCTTTAACTGAATTTAATGTCAGTGATGGTATTTGACGTTTTGTATGTCAGTACTACTCCTCCTTCGAATGGGGGTAAACAGACAAGTTGAAGCTGGGGAGTTAAGGAAGAATGCCCTTCCTGCGGTGAGCTCTACGATGCCCAATAGATACAGGGCATGGGTTTACCCAGGAGTTCATTCGTCCAATTCAGCTCTTCAAATGTACACTTTTCACATAGCTAGAGCGTAATTAAATCCTATTGTAACTGCTCCTGTCAACTCAACGGGTTGAGAGAGTACACATTTAGATGCGTGGAGACAAAGGTGTAATAGTATCATTATGAAAGGCATAAAAGAAACAATACATTATCAATATCTTCGTCCTCCACGGCGCCTCATAAGGAGCTTTACTCTATTTTTCTCTGAGTTCAACAATAAACCTCCTGACGAGGCCCGGTGGAGGGTGAAAATTTTGAGCAAATACTGTTTCCTTTATGTCTTTCAAAATATGGAATAGATCGTATATTATTGTCTTTGTGTCACGAAGACTACATATTAATACATAAAATACACAGACACTTGCACTATGTACATTTGCACTATGTACATTTGCACTATGTACACTTGAACTATGTACACTTGCACTATGTACACTTGTTCATAAAGACCTTTTCTCGATTCTCTTATTTATAGTTCTGAAAGAAATTTTTAAAACGAAAAGTATATTTTTATGATATCTAAATCATGTTTATCACGGAAAATAAAAATTGTTTCATCATTGGAAATAACACCAGCTGGAAAAGAAAAAACAGATTTTTTGAGTGGGGGGTGCCAGTGGGGTTATATTTACAATGCAGTCACCTTACGTAACGTAACCTAACCTAGGTTAACCTAATCTAACCCAACCTAACCTAATCATTTACAGGGTTATTTTACTTTACGTGGGTTTCTGGAATGAGATCTTCACAAGATCCGGAGAAAATCTTAAAAAAAAAAAAACTGAGCAGTACATATATATTATATATGAACTAACCTAGGCTAACCTAATCTAACCCAACCTAACCTAACCATTTACAGGGTTATTTTACTTTACGTGGGTTTCTGGAATGAGAGATCTTCTCAAGATCCGGAAAAAATCTTTAAAAAAAAGAAGCTGAGATGTACATATATTATATATGAATTATTATTTTTAACTCGCTCCAAATCCATGATGGGCTCAGATGGTGATTCTGCAGCGAGTTAATCACGGATTAATATGTGATTATCACAAAGGGAGGAAAAATTAGGAAAAATTGGTATCATATATACCAGGAGGAAAATATTGAGGTTTATCTGAGTGACTAAAAAATAAGGTGAAGAGCACAAACAGATGAAGAGGAGGAAAAACAGGTATCTTATATATTAAAGAGGAAAAAAAATAATGGTTCGAGAGATGAATTAGACATATGGTTGCTAGCACAAAGAGAAGAGAAGGAGAGGAAATAAGTGTCATATATATATATATATATATATATATATATATATATATATATATATATATATATATATATATATTTATATATATATATATATATATATATATATATATATATATATATATATATATATATATATAATATATATATATAATTAAGTTCGGTAGGTTCTTAGCACGAGGGAGAAATTAGCAAGAAATTAAAAAAAATGTATGTAAACCAATGAATGAATGAATAAATATATAAATAAATACCTTCATGCATACATACATACATACATACATACATACATACATACATACATACATACATACATACATACATACATACATACATACATACATACATACATACATACATACATACATACATACATACATACATACATACATACATACATACATACATACATACATACATACATACATACATACATACATACATACATAAAGAATGTAACTTATGCTGAGATAGGAAATTAATTTTGTTTTTCAGCTCAAATAATGACAAAAATGGAATGAACTATAGTGAAAAAAAAAACTGAGAAGAGATGAGATTTTATATATATATATATATATATATATATATATATATATATATATATATATATATATATATATATATATATATATATATATATATATATATATATATATATATATATATATATATATATATATATATATATATATATATA
>JAXCGZ010017601.1:2500-5000 GCA_037179515.1 Halocaridina rubra | reverse complement strand
ATTACTGTGCGTCTATCCATGCTTTACCAAAAAGTTCAAAAATCGTTCCTGTGCTTATTTCTATACTACATCAACACCGAATATTCTTGGATATTCGTTACACATCTTTCTTATCCTTTCACATCTGACAAGTCACAACACTACCCAATCACTGTTTTCTTATTACTTTTTGTATTCTTCATTGCCCAGGCTCGATGAGGGCAGATTTTTTTTTCCATCCTGGCGCCACAATCATATATATATATATATATATATATATATATATATATATATATTATATATATATATATATATATATATATATATATATATATATATATGTCTGGATATTACCTTTCTCAAGATAAATTAGATACGTGGATAAACCTGTGGTAATCTTATCTATCTAGACAAAGCTGTCAGATCTTATCTACTTATACAAACTCGATTAGAACTGACAGAACTAATCAAATGACAATTATATGCTGTCTCACTCAGTATTCAGGATTACGCGAGGCATAATAAAACATACAATCTTCATATGATGATTGTTCCGGTTTTACGTCACGGACTCCCTTTTTTCTACCAAGGGCTAGGACGGTTGCGTTCTTGCGAAGGACTTGTTTTGGCACATGTAATCGTTACCCTGAGTGCATGCCCTTGCTAACCTCAGATCGTGACGGGGCGCGAACCCTCGACCTTCCGTCTCAGAGTTGCGGACGCTACCGCTTGAGCCACGGTGATGATAGCAAATAAAATTTACCTGAAGAAACTATGACTGTAGACTATAATGAAATTGGCAAAAAGAACCCTGCTGCACCTCCGCCAGGAGAAAAAACATTATCACTACAGGTGACATGAATAATTAAATCATATTTACCTGAAGAAATCATGACCGTAGACGATAGACAGACCGGCCAAGAGACCCTGCGGCGCCTCCGTCAGGAGAAAAAGCAGCATCACTACTAGTAACATACTCGTCGTCCTTTCCGTCGCACCCTAGGATAGGTGAGAGACTCTAAATATGGAATCTTAAAAAAAAATAACTGGCTTATAGATCCAACATATCTGTGTCCGCCCCCATTTGAATGGGAACTAATTGTGGCAAAGAAAATAGTGCATTGAGAGAGAGAGAGAGAGAGAGAGGAGAGAGAGAGAGAGAGAGAGAGAGAGAGAGAGAGAGAGAGAGAGAGAGAGAGAGAGAGAGAGAGAGAGAGAGAGAGCACATATCTTTTTCCAGATACAAACAGTCAAGGAATTAAAAATTTAGAGAGAGAGAGAGAGAGAGAGAGAGAGAGAGAGAGAGAGAGAGAGAGAGAGAGAGAGAGAGAGAGAGAGAGAGAGAGAGAGAGAGAGAGAGAGAGAGAGAGAGAGAGAGAGCACATATCTTTTTCCAGATATAAAGAGTCAAGGAATTAAAAACTTAAAGAGAGAGAGAGAGAGAGAGAGAGAGAGAGAGAGAGAGAGAGAGAGAGAGAGAGAGAGAGAGAGAGAGCCACATATCTTTTTCCAGATATAAACAATCAAGGAATTAAAAATTGTATTTTTTTCCAAGACAGAGCTCGTGTGAAACGAAAGAAGAAAGTGTGATATTTCCGTCACGATAATATCTGTAAGTGGAAAAATAGACGGATATCGGGTTTCTGTCTAAAAACACGAGTTTTGAAAATGTGTAAGTGTTTATAAAATCTAAGTGGACGCATATTTATGCAAATATACTCTTAATAAATTATTTCATAGTGGACACATTGGTATGTAAGTGTATCTTAATAAGATTTTCGAAGTGGATATGTTTTTTTAATATAGTGTTGACGATATCTATTTAAGTGGGCACAATTACCTGTAAGTGTAATAATTAAAATCCTTAAAGGTATACATAGCTGTTTGTAATAGTCATTAATAAAATAATTCAAGTGGATATGAATGATTGTAAGTGTTGATTATATATTTAAAAATGACCATAAATGTTTGTTAGTGAAGTTAATGAATTATAACGAAGTGGACATAAATGTATCGTTAATAAACTCTTTCAGTGCGGACGTCATTGTTTGTAAGTGAAGTTAATAATATCTTACAAAATGGTCAAAATTGTTTTGTAAGTAAAGTTAATAAAATCTGACAAAATTATCAAAATTGTTAGTAAGTGAAGTTAATAAAATCTTTCAAAGTGAAAATAATTGTATGTAAGTGAAGTTTAATAAAATCTTACAAAATGATATCAAAATTGTTTGTAAGTGAAGTTAATGAAATCTTTCAAAGTGAAAATAATTGTATGTAAGTGAAGTTAAGAAAATCTTACAAAATTATCAAAATTATTAGTAAGTGAAGTTAATAAAATCTTTCAAAGTTAATATAATTGTTTGTAAGTGAAGTTAATAATATCTTACCAAATGGTCAAAATTGTTAGTAAGTGAATTTAATGAAATCTTTCAAAGTGAAGATAGTAGTTTGTAAATGAAGTTAATAATATCTTACAAAATGGTCAAAATTGCTTGTAAGTGAAGTTAATGAAATCTTTCAG
>JAXCGZ010017600.1:27500-52079 GCA_037179515.1 Halocaridina rubra | reverse complement strand
ACCTATCATAAATGCTAATAGCCTATTAACCAACTTCAAAGCTCACTTACCAATATAAAAGTGGTAATACGTTATTGAGCAACAGTAAATATGGAAGGTACTAACAGCCTAATGGCTAATAGCACAGTTGGAAAGTGTTATAAGAATTTTAGTGCGATGGAGAGAACTAATAGCCTACTTCCAAAACCAACTATAAATACTAATTGCCTACTAGTCAATAGCATTGGTCGAAAATGTTCTTAAAAATTCTGATGAAAAGTATTTCCATGAGATATTAGTAATGTTAATTTGTTAGTATTCTGCTTGACATTCAAAAAAATGAAAGTTTTTTTTTTTAATCTTCAGCTCTTCTCATGTTTATATTGGGTCGCTGTGTCTCATTAATATCCTAGGGTTCGAGTTTTGTTTTAGTTCAAAATTTCCGGCAGGAAGCCCTTCCAGATACCAACGAATCTGTATTTTCTATGGGACAGGATTTAAATTTGCTTTCTTATTTACTGCTAAAACATTACACAGAGACATGTGACCAAGGCACTCTCACATCATGTTAAAAGGTCATTATTACAGTCTCACTCATAAATCTTTAAATATATACAATAAAATAGATGTAATTGAAAATTTTATAATAAAGTATACACAAGTAACAATATTGTAATAATATACTAAGCTTCACAAGTGCATTCAGAGAACTATCACTAAACACAAATACATGTATAAAATTACATTTTTAGTTCTGGATATACACTTACTATTGAATACAGTATGTCAGGATTACAAATATACTTGCAAAGTTCGAAATGGTACAGTCCAGGAGGTCTGAAGTCCCGTAAATTAATACATTCTGTTCTTCATATATGTAGATGATCTCCTGGAGACAGTAAATGCATTTTTGACTATGCAGACATAGCATGGGACGCAAAGTAAAAGACGAAAATAGTTCTTAATAACTTCAGGAAATTTAAAATTGTCTGCATGAGATTCAACACTTTAATATGGAAAGTCATGAGAGTGCAATAAAGCTCGTACTTGGGCATTCAATAGCCAGAGAGGAACTTCAAGAAACTGTGAACAAAAGAGATTATAAGGGTAAATGCATTGGCAGATTTGTCAATGGAAATGCATATAGATGGTAAAGACAGCATATCCCTAGAAAACATAAGGGTGGCCTTCAGGGCTATGGGAGAGGAAATGATCAGAAATATTTACACTGAATAATGCAAGGACTAAGCTTGAATATGAAGCCCACGTCTGGAGCTCACACATGAAAAATAATATAATAAATTGGAAAAAGCTCAAAGACACGCTACGAAGCTAGTGAAAGAGATACAGAGTTTTAGTTAAGAGGACAGGCTAAAGGAGTTTGACTTGCCATCACTTGAAGGTAGAAGGAAGAGGTGGCCATGGAAACTGTATTTAAACTCCTTCAGATATTTACAGAGTGGACAGAGAACGCTATTTTGATATGCGTGGCTCTGGAACTAGAAGTAAAAGTTGGAAGTTTAGTAAGAAAATTTTTATTGCAGGATGTAAAGAAGTACTTTTTAGTGTAATAGATGGTAGTTAGAATTTGCTATGTGAAGAAAAAGTAAATGCTAAATGTATTCATTGTTTCAGGGATGGATATGGTGTGTGTACAAAGTGAAACCAACCTAAAGATGAGTAGTTATGAGTACAGGGCTCTTCCCTGTGAGTACAATTAGGTAAACGCAATTATATAAACTCACGCACACACTGTCGCGATGTATGAAATACAGCTTTAGAATATTTTTGAGTACTCGCGGATTAGAGAGTAAGAGTTTACGTCTATGTATAATGAAACAAAAATAGAGTAACTCTCTCTCTCTCTCTCTCTCTCTCTCTCTCTCTCTCTCTCTCTCTCTCTCTCTCTCTCTCTCTCCGGTCCACTCGCTTCGCCTTGCGATAAACACCATTTCTTCCACAATTGCAAACATCTATCTTTTATGAGAATTTTATGGAGGGTCCAGGTGCCCCACAAATGCCCCAACAACCAATGCCTGGTTTATAATCACACACACACACACACACACACACATGCTCTTTCATTTCATCGAACTGTAACTGCAGTTTCGTTTCAGTGGAAGAAAGAAACGTTCCATTAGACAGAGTGATTTCGCTGTTTCAGTTATTTATATAGCCTAATGCACAAGTTTCTCTCTCTCTCTCTCTCTCTCTCTCTCTCTCTCTCTCTCTCTCTCTCTCTCTCTCTCTCTCTCTCTCTCTCTCTCTCCTATAATCCTGATTATTTTATTATTCTATATTTTTATTTAACCCCCGAAATAATATACACAGCATAATACTGTTCTGCTGACACACACAATGTCCTTTCCTATAGGTAATTAGGTAATTAATCACACACTTTAAACGATTTTCCTATATACTTTAACTGCCCGTTGCAATACTACACCTGAAGGGGCTACTGGACTTAAATAAGACTGTCCAGGACAGTTCGATGTTAAGTCTTCCTTCAGTTACGGTTCTCTTTCTATGCCTACATCAACACCGAATATTCTTGGATATTCGTTGCACGTCTTATTATCCCTTCACAACTAAGAAGTCACAATACACTCCCGATCTCTGGTTCTCTCTATGATTTCTTCGTACCCAGGCCTGATGAGGGTAGATTTATTTATTTATTTATTTTGCCCGTCCTGGTGTCACAATCATAAAAAAAAATAAACAAAAACCTTCAGTCACATATTTTTAATTTTGTGTTTTCTTATTTACACAACTGATATTATCATACAAATGGCGTACTTTAACACTGCAATATTCATAGCCTACAGGAGATATGCTTTAGCCTCGATATCAGATTTCTAATATAAACACTACATGTTCACATACACACACGCACAAATATATAATATTTTTTTTTTCTCTTATACAATGCTGTAAACAGCCTAATTTCCCGGTATTTTATACATTCACTGCTTACTTTATTAGCTTAATGCTATTTTTATATAATCACCTTCTCTGTCTTCTTCTTCTTCTAATAATAATAATAATAATAATAATAATAATAATTATTATTATTATTATTTTTTTCTTATTTTATGGCCAAGTAATTATGCGTAAACAATATGGCTCCGCTAGATATAAATTAGTATTTGTCTATTACTCCAGCTGCATCTTCCATACGCATTTCCCTCTTCGGTGCACATAACGGCACATATCTCTCTCTCTCTCTCTCTCTCTCTCTCTCTCTACTACTACTACTACTACTACTACTAATAATAATAATAATAATAATGATAATAATAATAATAATAAAACTTATTTGAACTTCTTTATTTTTTTATGCTCATCTGACTTCTATTCATCTATTTAAAAAAATCATATGAAGTGGCTAAAAGGGATATCCTGGGAAGTAGAGAGATAAAATTCCCTCCTTGTCGTAAAAGGATACTAAATGGGATAACATTGGTTGTGGAGGGCGAGAAATTCAAACTCGTGATCTTTGCACATCGTAAGAGGAGACTACATGGGACAGGGGAGTATGAAGATGGCAATCTTTCCCTCTGAATTTCTTTTCCAGCCGCAAAACACCTAATAGGAGAAGCAATAATAGGAAAGGATTAATGAAGGACTTTATCTCTGTTCTTCTGTTACAGTTGTGGACATCCTACTGGATTCAAGAGATAAGATGCTATACTAGAATACTGTACATTACTATTTTTATGATCAAAATTATTATTATTATTATTATTATTATTGTTATTATTATTATTATTATTATTATTATTATTATTATTATTATTATTATTATTATTATTATTATTATTATTATTATTATTATTAGTAGTAGTAGTAGTAGTAGTAGTAGTAGTAGTAGTAGTAGTAGCAGCAGCAGCAGCAGTAGTAGTAGTAGTAGTAGTAGTAGTAGTAGTAGTAGTAGTGTTAGCTGTTGTTGTACTAATACTAGTAGTAGCAATAGAAGTAGTGGCATATATCGGAGAGAGAGAGAGAGAGAGAGAGAGAGAGAGAGAGAGAGAGAGAGAGAGAGGAGAGAGAGAGAGAGAGAGAGAGAGAGAGAGAGAGAGAGGACTACATAACCAAGACGTTATTAATGAATCTCAAACCTCTGAGATATTATTATTATATATTGTATATTGTTTATAACATTTATGCAATCCTGACCATGTAAACTTAGCAGGGCATATGAGTACAATGTTAGATATGTAAAGTCAATATAATAATAATAATAGCAATAATAATAATAATAATAATAATAATAATAATAATAATAATAATAATAATAATAATAATAATAATAATAATAATAATAATGTGACTTACTCCACTGGAACATCTTGAACTGACCTGACCTGCATTGTGAGCTGACCTGACAGACATTTTTATATGATGTAGGATTTCCACATATTCAATGAAAGTATCTGAATTCCAGATCAAAACTTAGCATGAGGGTCTGCCCCTCTCTTTCTTTTTCTCTTACTTTATTTAATTTTCTTTGCTTTTCCCTCCAATTCCCTTATATCCTTAATTCCCTCCCCTTTTTTCCCCTCCTATCCTATCCCATCCTAAAAAAAAAAAAAAAAAGGATTTCCACACCGTTAAAAAACAGTTTTTCAAACATCAGATACATGTAAACAAAATGCACCAATAAAAATATGGAAATGTCAGCTGCGCTTTCAACAATACTAAAAAGAGGGGAAAAATCATAAACAGATGATTTTCAAAAATAATAATAAAAAAAGACAAAAAACTAAATTAGTCGAGTGAAGACTAGCATGCACAGTATAGATATATAGATAAAAATCGAAAGATAGATATATAGATAAATAGATAGATAGAGAGAGAGAGAGAGAGAGAGAGAGAGAGAGAGAGAGAGAGAGAGAGAGAGAGAGAGAGAGAGAGAGAGAGAGTTGCTACACGCACAAATAAACATTGGTAGCTAGGACCACCCAGTTAGCCTATGCTTCAACGTTTATTTATCTCGCCGGTTGACGTGCATTGTTTAAAGACATATCAACCTCTCTCTCTCTCTCTCTCTCTCTCTCTCTCTCTCTCTCTCTCTCTCTCTCTCTCTCTCTCTCTCTCTGGGACTGTCATTTTTAGGGGGCTGGGGGTATTCGAAGGGAATGGGGGGGGGGAGATGCATGCACAGTTGTCCTCGTCACCACAAAAGAAAGTTTGCTTCTGTTTATTTGCTTTTATTTTTGCTTATTTTGTCAATTTTATTTTTCATTTCATTTTCGAATATTTGGTTTATGTGTCTGCCTTTTTCACGATTACGGCTTTGCATCTTTGTTTATACAGATGTATTCTCTCTCTCTCTCTCTCTCTCTCTCTCTCTCTCTCTCTCTCTCTCTCTCTCTCTCTCTCTTTCTCTCTCTCTCTCTCTCTCTCTCTCTCTATATATATATATATATATATATATATATATATATATATATATATATATATATATATATATATATATAGATAGATAGATAGATAGATAGATAGATAGATAGATAGATGAATATATAATCAAATCTTTCAGCTTCTCACGTCAGGCTTCACAACAGAAGATCAATCGTCTCAATATCACCCTATTCCCTTCATCCTCCTCTGTCACACAACTCAAACGCTCATGTCCTTCCTCACCACATCCCTAAACTTCTTCTTTGGCCAATCCCTACCCTGCCTGGCAATTCTATCCTCAGAATTCTTTTCTCAGCATATCCCTAATCCCTCCTCAACATATGACCAAACCATCCCAGTCTGGCTCTTTCACCATGGCCCCAAAGAGTCCTACCTGCACTGTCCCTCTTATATAATCATTGCTTGTCATGTCTATCTTTGTCACTCTCAAAATAAGTGCACCATCTTCAACACTGCTACCTTTAGCTCTGCCTCCACTCTGTTTGTCCGTGGAACTGTCTCCAGCTATGCAACATA
Organism: Halocaridina rubra; assembly: GCA_037179515.1. Classification (NCBI taxonomy): domain Eukaryota; kingdom Metazoa; phylum Arthropoda; class Malacostraca; order Decapoda; family Atyidae; genus Halocaridina; species Halocaridina rubra. The sequence goes on along the minus strand of JAXCGZ010017600.1, from coordinate 46,160 downwards.
GCTGGGCTTACTACCGTCTTTTAAAAATTTACCTTTCACTATTGCAGGTACCTTATTGTCACATCTCACCCATGTCACTCTAATCCATCCACTCCATCCTGCATGCTCTCTCTTCTTCACCTCTCCAAAATACTCTGCATCACTTCAAACAGTTGACAACAAATACTTAAACTTATCCACCTTCAATACCTCTACGTCTTGCAACCTCACCAGTCTAACGTCCTCCTGCTCATTCAAGCACATTTACACAGTCTTGCTCCTGCTGATTTGGATTCCCCTTCACACTAGCGCATATATCCACCTCTCCAGGCTCTTTTCAACCTGTTCCCTACTTCCGCTGCAGATTGCAGTGTTATCTGCAAACATCATAGTCCACGATTCCAATGTGATCTTTTCAGTTAACTTGTCCATCACCACTGCAAACATGAAAGGGCTCAATCCTTGATGCAATCTCACATCCATTTTGAACCAATTCGTCTGTCCAGCTGCACACCTCACCGCGGTCACTCTGTTCTCATACATATCCTGCGCCACCTTCACGCTCATCTCTCCTACTCTCGACTTCATTCTGCATTACCACAACTCATCTCTCGGCATTCTGTCATACTCCTTTTCTGAATCCACGAACGTGCAGAGTAACTCCTTGCGTCCTCTATACTTCTCCATCAACGAGATCGTTCTTGGCATGGATGCATACATACATATATATATATATATATATATATATATATATATATATATATATATATATATATATATATATATATATATATATATACTAAGATTAATCCACATTTAAAAAAGAGCAATTTTAAAAAAAGTTTAAAAAATTTTCACCCTCCACTGGGATCCTGATGAGGCCCGGAGGAGAGTGAATTTTTTTTTGAGAATTTATTATTTAACTCATGCCTTTTCAAGTGTGGATTTAGTATTATTATGTTCGAGTCATGAACGAGGTTGTTGGGTGATGAGGTATGGGACAGAAACAAATGGAGAAAACTGGCCAGAAACATCGACCCCACATAAAAGTGGGAAAAGATGTAGACAAAGAAGAAGTAGATGTTCGAGTCATGAACACACACACACACAAAATGATTATATTGCTAGGAAGGGACTCGTGAATGTTTATAAGTAATAAGGATAAATAAACAAATAATAACTAGATAAGAACAAAATATATACACGAATATGAAAAATGGTTTTATTCTCATATATACTTTCACTTCTAGCATTTTATAAGCGGCAAAGTTTTATTTATGCACTTTAGTATTCAATACATAATACACACATAATTTACCTATATAGCTATATTTATACATGCATAAACTCATACACACACACAGACTCTGGAACTCTCTTCCTCCTTCTGTCTTTCCTAATTCTTATGACCTAGCATCCTTCAAAAAGCGGATCTATCGTCATCTCAGGGCCTAATCCTCCATATATCTAGGTCCTCTGTACTTTGACAATTTTTTTTGTCTGTAGTTTTCCTTTGTGTAACATTACCCCATCTCTGCCTTGTCCTTACCCTTATTCTTTTCCTTCGTCTCGTGCCCGGACCTTTATTGTTGAGGTCAGTTTTTGCCTATCCCGGTGTCACACTCATAAAAAAATATGTATGAAACATTCCTGGGGGCTGCAGCGCGAATGTGTGTGGCGGGATATCGCCCTCGTATTCCCTGGGTGTTGTAAGAGACAACTAAAAGTGACAGGGAAAGTAACCATTCATTTTCTTGCCATGGGACAGCTGATGGACGTAGAGGAAAGGGAGCAAGTTAAGCTGAAACTTGGATACTTCCATTTATTCAGCTTGGCCACCTTGATGACTTCAGCAGAATATGGCGCTATGTTGAGAAAAATATTCGGTTTTTCTTTAAAACACAGATTTTTTAATATTTCCATGCAATCAATAAAAGCAAATCTAATTTAGATCTGACAATAACAGAGCTGCAGGACAATCCGCGATTTTCTTGCTATATTTACAAGAGTTAGACTACAACAGACGCCACAAATGCTCTTCACCTTCTTCTACAATTATGAAACAATGTATTTTTTCTTTATTTCTGGGAACGCGGCGGGATGGAACTCGGTTCCTCTGCTATAGCAGCTCAATGTTGTACAGACTGATCAAAATTTGACATTTGTTAAGAAATCAGCATCTGATTTTTATTCATAACATAGTTATCCCTGATATTTTTACCCACGTGGAGAGAGAGAGAGAGAGAGAGAGAGAGAGAGAGAGAGAGAGAGAGAGAGAGAGAGAGAGAGAGAGAGAGAGAGAGAGAGAGAGAGAGCTGCCATGTGGGTGGGCTTCTTGAAGTTTCATTGTTTGAAGATGTTTTAATGTTTTAGTAATAACAAAGGGGACATGAATGATAATTGATGTTTAATGTAATTATTATTATTATTATTATTATTATTATTATTATTATTATTATTATTATTATTATTATTATTATTATTATTATTATCATTCTTATTTCATGGCCATGACAGGTAAAAATTCCTTGTAGTCTCTGCATGTGGCACGGAGCAGCTAAAAGGGATAAGGAAGCTGACGATTAGTACATCTATTCATTATGAATTTCTCTTCTTGCTCCAAAACAACAGAGAAAAGGGATAAGGTTGATTGTATGTATACACAAAAAGACATATGCATTCACTATGACATATCATCTACTCTCAAATGTGTATAATAAACATATGAGTACTGTATACCGTTTACTGCTCTAGAGTGAGTTTGGCATAATATGCACGAAAAAAAATAGTTTAAGAAATTTATATATTTATGAATAAATATTTTTTCTATTTACTTTCGCTACAGATATACTCAAAGACAATTCAAAGATAATTTTTAAAAATCTGTAAAAAAAAAAAATAGCCATAGCATCAAATCTTAAAAAAAAAAGAAGTAATAGTAATAATTCCCAGAAACACTTGTTAAAAATGAATGTTTGTCTTTGTATGTGTAACTATTACGCCCCATTCAAATGGGGGTAGACACGGACAGGTTGGAGCTGGGGAATTAAGGCTAAATGCCATATATTATAATATGCAGGCTCAGATAACAAGCATAACATTTTATAAAGATGAATTACTCTGTAAAATACTTTGAAGAGTAAAATTACTTTTAAAAAAACATACTTAAATGTTAGATTAACATACACTTTGCGAAGAATACGAACCACATAAAAAGAACCTCACCATTAAAACAACTAGCAAGAAAAAAGAACCCCATGAAAAACCTTGAAAAGTTCTATTAAACCCAGAAAACACTTTATAAGGAAAAAAATATCATTAGCACCTTAAAAATTAAATTACACTCACATATAACCTTGAAATGTTAAATAAGCCAAGATAACACCATGTAATAAAAAAAATAGAACCCCATTAATACCTAAAAACTAAATTACATTCAAAATTAACCTTGAAATGTTAAATAACCCAAGCCAACACCTTGTAAAGAAAATGTGAACCCCATTAACACCTTAAAAAATCAATTACACCTTCATATAACCTTGAAATGTTAATCAACTCAAGAAAAAACTTGTAAAAAAAAACAGAACCCCATTAACACTTAAAAAACTAGATTTCACTCACATATAACCTTCAAAAGTTAAATAACCCAAGACCACACCTTTTAAAGAAAATAAAACCCCATTAATACCTAAAAAATCTAGATTACACTCACATGTAACCTTCAAAAGTTAAATACCCAAAGAAAACACCTTGTAAAGAAAACAGAACCCCTTAACACCTTAAAAATTAAATTACACCCACATATACCCCTGAAATTTTGAATAACCCAAAGACAATACCTTGTAAAGAAAATAAAACCCCACTAACACTCAAAAAACTAGATTACACTCATATATAACCTTTAAATATTAAGTAACCAAAGAGAACACCTTGTAAAGAAAATAGAACCCCATTAACACCTTAAAATATAAATTACACCCATATATAATCTTGAAATGTTGAATAACCCAAAGACAAAACCTTGTAAAGAAAATGATCCTAAACCAAAAGTAAGTTCACTCCCAGAACAAATTTTGTAAACAGAACCCAAGAGAATCTTGTATGAGAAAAAAATTAGTAAAACCATGAAAACTTAAATAAACTCAAGGAAAAACTTGAAATATTAAGTTAACCTCAGAAGACGCAATCTAAGGAAAAATAACCCAATTTACAACCCCTGAAAAATTACATCTACCAGAGAAAACAACTTGAATATTTACAATATCCAAGAATACATTTTGTATGGAAAAAGAACACAATAAACCAACTCAAACAGTGATATTAATCCAAGTTATATTAAACCAAGGAAATGAATAATTAAATTCCTCCAAGGAAATTTATTGCTAGATTAATTCAAAGAAATAAACTGCAAGGAAAATGACCTTAGCAAAATACCGTGATGCTATATTAAGCCCCTAAAACTACTGTAAAATTAGGCGATATAAAAAACACCTTGTCGAAATTAATAACCTCATAAAACACCTTGTGAAAATTAGATAAACCCTATAAAGCAATTGCAGAGAAAATATCTCAATAAGGCACCTTACAAAATCAAATTATAAAAAACTAATTAAGATAACCCATCAAAACACAAAATAAAAATCAGTAGCCCCTGGAAACACCTTGCACAGTTGAATAATTCTATTACATCATATGTAGTCAAATAACTTCAAAAAGAAACATGGTGGCGATGACTAACCTCTTATAATGACTTGTAAGCAACCTCAGATAACGCCTTTGATCATAAATAACTCTTACGGAGCAAAGAAAAGATAAATAACCCATTGGAAGAGCCTGTAATATTAGATCACCATGTAAATTCTATGTAAATAATCATAATCCAACAGCAGCTTATCAACGTAACCCTCATACCATACTTTGTAATGTTAGATAACCCCCCATCCCATAGAGACAAATAATATCAACAAGAGCCTTATATAAGTGCATAACTTCCAAAACACCCTCTAAAGTTATATAGCCTAATAAAATACCTTGTGATGTTTTATAACCTCAGAAAACACCATGATAAACAATACTCTTTAAATTCTATCACAGAATGTATTATTATGAGACTTCGGACTGCCTGCAAATATATTTATGTGATCCTAACAACCTGTATCCTATATCTAAGTGAATATCCAACGCTAAAGAATGAAAATTATAACTATGTTTTATGATTGTTTTTGGAGTATTTTAAATTCTGAAAGCACAAACGGAGTTACTGTATATAAATAGTATGGTAATTGTGTTTTATCATTTCTACAGTTAAATAATTGATCCAGTGTTACTGTATATGTAATTTTTATTTATGAAACGGTAATATGCCATTTCGTGTACATAAAGGCGTGCGTGCATGCACATTTCTCCATGCAATGCTTCGGACCCTAATAAAAACAAATGTGTTTCCTTGAAAAAGATAGGTCACACCAAAAAATACATTGTAAAAATAAATTATCAAAAAATACCTTGTATAGGTAGATTATTAAAAAAAAATCTTGCAAAGACACACAGCCCTAAGAGAACACCTTGCAAATAGATAACCCCAAGAGAACACGTTAAGCAGGTCAGCTTAGCTGAGTGCCGGTACCATGCCCGTATAAATGGGGAGGGTTTCCAGGATAGTCCTGGCAAGACACTGGAAGAAAACCTCTTTGCTCAAGCAACGCATGGCTCGACTGACAGATAGAGAACTATCTACTCAGGCGTATGGTAAGAAAAAAATAAGAACACCTTGTAAGATGAACAACCCACTGAGAACATCTTGGAAAAATGAATAACTCTGACAAAACTTTGAAAAGGTGAATTAACCTTAAAGAAAAGCCAATTAACAATAACAAGCCTAGAAAATTAATATGAATAACCGCAGAAAATACTAAGAACACCTTGTAAAAATGAACAACACCCAGAGAACACCTTGTATTGATGCATATGCCCAGAGAACATTACGTAAAGATGAGTAACACTCAAGAGCAACTACTAAAGGTGAATAAGCCTCAGAGAAAAACTTGTAAAATTAATAATAATCGGAGACCATCATGTAAAGATGAGTAACCCACAGAAAATATCAACTTTTACAGATGAATCATTCTCAGAGAAAACCTTGTAAAATGAATAATCCCCAGATAACACCTCATGAAAATGAAGACCCCTTTGAAAAAATCTTAACAGATAAAAAATACTAGGAAACACCTTCTACAATGAATAACTTCATGATAACACTCAGGGAACATAAAATAATACAAAAGAGTAGAACATACTGTAAAGATGAATAAACATCGGAACACCTTGTAATGATGAATAACCCCAGAGTTTACATCTTAAATTTACAGCCCTCAGAAAACCCTGCAATGCTGAATAATCCTCAAAGAACACCCTCTACTAATGAGTACTCTTCGGGAAACACCTGGTATAATGACTTAATTTAGCGAACATTTTGTAAAGATGCATAACCTTCGAAGAACATCTTGTGAAGATGCATAACCCTCGAAGAACATCTTGTAAAGATGACTTACCTTCGGAGAACACATTGCAAAAATGAACCCTCAGCGACATAACCCACAGGGAACACTTTGTAAAGATGAAAACCTTCAGAAATCACTTTGTAAATATGCATAGCCCCAGAGAACACCTTGAACAGATGTACAACCCTCAGAGACCAAAAAATGTTGTAAAGATGAACAACCCTCAGAGGAAGCCCTGCGAAGATGAAGAACTTCTGGAAACACCTTGTAAATGTTCATAGCTCAGAGACAACACCTTGTAAATATAAATAAACCTTAGATATTACCTTGTAAAGATAAGTTATAACTCTTCTCCATTTAATTTTTTCATGTACTTTTTCATCCATCACTAAAAAGGCTGATTTGGAAATAATGTTGGAGGCAAACTGTTGGAGATTAGTGATGAGTAAAAGAGAAAAAACACTGCAAAGATTAAAAAAGTTGAATGGAAAATACTGCTGGAGGCGAATTGTTGGAGATTAGTGGTGGAGCAAAAAATCACTGCACAGTTCAGAGATTGAATGCAATTTCAAGAAATTAAAGAAGTTGAATTGAAAATACTGTTGGAGGCGAATTGTTGGAGATTAGTGGTGGGGGAATAGAAACTAATTCTTGTTCGGCCAAGAGATCGAATGCCACTTTTAGATTAAAAAATCTGAATTGAAAATACTGTTGGAGGCGAATTGTTGGAGACTAGTGTTGGGGAAACTTAAAAGAATCATTACACGGTTTAGATATCGAATGCCATTTGTGGAGATTAAAAAGTTGAAGTCAAAATATTGTTGGAGGCGAATCGTTGGAGATTAGTGCTGGGGGAAAGAGAAAAGAATAATTGCAAAATTCAGAGATCAATGTAATTTCAGGAGAAAATGGAAATATTAGAGGCTTACTATTAGGGATATTGTTGGAGATTGTGGGGGGAAGATTGGTGAGGAGATAAGTTTTAAAATCGCGATGATCATGACGTGGTGGGTCGGGAGGAGGAGGATGGGTGTGGGTGGGGTGTGTGAGTGTGACTGTGAGTGTGTGTGAAAACAAACACTGTTGGAGGTAGCGGTCCAGGGGCGGTGCCCTTCAATGGGGCAAATGTTTGGCCTGCCATTGTAAACAATAACATAAGACAAAACTCAAACAAACTTTACAAGGGGGGAGGTCTTTAAATAAGATGTCTCTCTTTAGTCCAGGCTCAGTTGTCTCTCATTTGTCGACCAGACAAGGTTTTAACTTGCCATCTTTTATTTATTTCTCTGTGCAAAGAACTGTGACCACAACGTTTGGACTTCTGGGCCCTTGGACTCATCCTCTCCACCTTGACCTAGGATTGTATGTTTGGGCTGAGGGCTTACCTCTCTCCTCACTGACCTAAGATAGTATACTATCCTGACCTCTCTGGTGGGTAACTATCCTTCAGTTACTCTTTTGTGTTTGGTAACACCCAAAAAGTGACAGAATGGAGAACAAGAATATTTGAAAAACATAAGAGAAAAATAAAATAAAAATAGAAAACAAATATTTGAAAAAGTTAGACATAGAAAAAACACCGAGAGATTCTACCGCTGATGATGCTTGAGAAAGGATAAATCAAGGAAAAAAATATTTGATTCTGAGACGAAAAATAAGTAGAAAATACACCAAAATATACAAAAATTTTGCTTTGTTTGAACTTGGAAGAGACTAACAGAGGAAAAACTTTATCAAACGTGAGACAACAATATGAAATAAAGAAGAAGAAAAATCCAGAAAAAAGGAAATTCTGATCCCCTGAAAGCTAAAAAAAAAAAAAAAATAAAAAAAATAAAAAAGTAAAAAAATAAGTTTCTGGAACGAATAATGCTGAAAAATGCATAACATAAAATGAATAGAAGTATTTATTTCTTCGAGAGAAACACCGATTTTGGAGACAGATAAATGAGAGAAAAAAGAAAAAATAATAATGTAATTTGCTTAAGAAGACCAACAATACAGAGAGAGAAGCCAAAGATTTAAAAAGAAACTTCGTAAAACAAGAAAAAAAAAACTGTTTCTGGCGAAGCTTAAAAAAAAAAAAAATCAGACGAAGGAAAATTATTAATTTCAGAAGGAGGGTAAAAAGTACTGATTTAAATAGAAGGAAAAAAATTAAAGCGTAGCCTCGACAAAGCTAAAAAAAAAATACTACTTCACTTCAAACTTGAGAAAAAAAAAAATAGTAGTATTTGAAACGAAGGTCATGAATATATAAACAAAAACATATTAAAAAGATTAAAAAAAAATAACATTCAAAAAGGAAAACTCCGTCACTAAAGAAAAATAAAAAAAAAAATAGAAAAATGAATTCATCTTCTTCTCTCTCTCCTACGTCTATTTATCCGTCTCTTCCTCTGTCTCCCTTTTATCCATCTCCTTTATATTTTTCTCACCTTCTCTCTTCTTCTCTCGCTTCTGCTTCGACTTTTCAGTCTTCTTTTCCTTCGTCTGTTCTGTTTCCTTCTTGCGGATTGGGGGCAGATGCACAGGAGAATGAAGGTGATTATTAATCATTATTATTATTATTATTATTATTATTATTATTATTATTATTATTATTATTATTATTATTATTATTATTATTATTATTGTTGTTGTTGTTATTGCTATTATTATTATTATTATTATTATTATTATTATTATTATTATTATAATTATTATTATTATCAGTATTATTATTATTATTATTATTATTGTTGTTGTTGTTATTGCTATTATTATTATTATTATTATTATTATTATTATTATTATTATTATTATTATTATTATTGGTGATGTTGCTGCTTTAGTCGTTGTTGTTATTAATAAAATGTAGTCATTACTTTTACAGCTATATAATTATCATTGTTGTAATTTTTATTATAATTATTATTATTGCTGTCATTAATATTATTATCATTATTGTTAGTTATTACTATTATTATTATTATTATAATTATTATTATTGTTATCATTATTGTTAGTTATTATTATTATTATTATTATTATTATTATTATTATTATTATTATTATTATTATTATTATTATTATTATTATTATTATTATTATTACTACAACTACTACTACTACTATTATTATTATTATTATTAATATTATTATTATCATAATAATCATCATCATTATTCATCCCTAAGTGATGAGCGGGGGGCGGGGTAGAGGAATAACAAGCAATCCCCCTCTCTCTCATATTTCTAATTTGACTTCAAAACAAATTGACAATGTGGGTAAAGATGGACGGGCAATGGACCTGGAAGTTTCTTATCTCTTGTTACAGTTGTGTCTACCAAGGGATATGACACTATTCATGACTAATACTATTATTATCATCGTTATGTATATTTAAAATACTACTACTAAATATTATGAAATAATTGCTGACGTTGTTATTATTATTATTATTATTATTATTATTATTATTATTATTATTATCATTATTATTGTTTAATAATAATAATAATAATAATAATAATAATAATAATAATAATAATAATAACAATACTAATACTAATAATAAATAATAATAATAATAATAATAATAATAATAATAATAATAATAATAATAATAATAATAATAATAATAACAATAAGTATTATTATTATTATTATTATTATTATTATTATTATTATTATTATTATCATTATTATTATTATTACTCTTTCCAGGCCACCAAAAGCCTCCATTTTCCTACATTGCCTTAATAGCGATGGCCATCCGTAGCGCCCCAGAGCAGAAAGTCACTTTGGCTGGCATCTACAGGTTTATTATGGACAGATTTCCTTATTACAGGTAAGTCATCTCTTTCTTAAAACTCCAGGTAAAGGTATTCTACAATCATGACGGTGACAGAGGGACAGCAATAGCGTTTCGCCGCGTCGGGCGTCTAGTAACAACATATCAGTTAGTTTTATGAATATGCCAATCGTAATAATACAGAAGGGATATTATTATTATTATTATTATTATTATTATTATTATTATTATTATTATTATTATTATTATTATAATAACAATAATAATAATAATTATCATTAATATTAATTAGGAGGAGGAGGACAAAATTAAATATCTGTATACTCTACGTGTTGAAGGAGGCAACTAAAAGGGATAAGAGCGCCAAGGCTCGCAATTAATGTTTTTGCCGGAGAGATTATGCTGTTTCAATTCTCTGCTAAAGCTGAGCCCAATATGTTGGTTTCAATGAGATAAGACGTCTCGTATGAAAATATTATTATTATCATTATTATTATTATTATTATTATTATTATTATTATTATTATTATTATTATTATTATTATTTTCACTATTATTATTATTATTATTATTATTATTATTATTATTATTATTATTATTATTATTATTATTATTATTATTTTCACTATTATTATTATTATTATTATTATTATTATTATTATTATTATTATTATTATTATTATTATTATTATTATTATTATTATTATTTTCACTATTATTATTATTATTATTATTGTTATTATTATTATTACAGGCATAACCGCCAGGGTTGGCAGAACAGCATACGTCATAACCTGTCCCTCAATGATTGCTTCATTAAGGTAAATTTATAATGTATCTCATTGTGCTTACGGGGAAACACCCTTATGCTCGTAATTCCCCGTCTTCTGGGAGATTTTTTTAACACTAACACAATATGTAATCAAAACTGCGAATGCGCTTGGCAGGGTGTCTCCATAACTTTGCGTGTATAGTTACTGTCATGGGGAATCACCTATATTAATAATATACTTTTAAAAATATAAATACACACACATATATATAAGATGAAATATTTCATCAAATGTACACTTAACTACAGATACTACTAAATTAAAAGTACCTTAAATTATAATCATTTAAGAATAATTCACCCAAAATATTGCTAAGAAAAATGTGTCCAGTTGTCTGGTTAACCGAAACATATAAAAAAAAATCAGAATTAATAAACTAATTTTAACATGTCTTGTATGATATTGAAAGTAAGTCATTACCCTGTAACTTCTTATTCATTCAGAGAATCAAATTCGCTTATTATGATAACTGAGAGGAAATGCAAATTTATCTTGTCATTCCAGACTCTGAATATATCAAGTGCTGAATATTATATAAAATGAACCAAAGTTATGTTAAGTACTACAGAAACTGACATGCAATGAAGTACCCAGTTCTTCCTATGTACTACAGAACCTAAAAACATTTCAAGTTCTTATAAACTCTCTATTTCGAACAACAGCGATAACACCATTTTTTTTTTTATTCCAGGTGCCTAGGGAAAAGGGTCGTCCTGGAAAGGGAAGCTACTGGGCTTTAGATCCTGGCTGTTCGGACATGTTTGAAAATGGAAATTACAGGAGACGTAAAAGACGACCTAGACAGTCAGTTGCGCCCTCTGGATCTTCGAAGGAACAGGTGCTCAGGCCTGGAAACATACCCATTCCAAAGCAAGATGAAAGGGTGACTGGAAATAGGGAGACAGTGAGAGGACCTCAAAAATCCAAACTGCTTGAAGACAGACATAGTATTTTCCGACCAGCCCTAGTAGGAGCAGATATTCCTTACATTAGTCCTCCACAATTTAAAGATCCAGACATTACTGGAAGATACTGCAGACAGGTAAACAGCCTGTCAGACTTAAGGGAGACAAACTCCCAAGAGAGCCTAAAAGTAAACCAAAGATTACATGTAGGAAAAGAGACCGGGAAATCGCTTGACTTCACGAGTACCCTTCGAGAGACCAGCTGGTCTATAGAAAACAGTCCACTATTACAACTTGATTCCAGAAGGGACAGAATGTATGATAAAGCGCCTTGTCCTTGGTCTCTCCTGCAGCACCTACCAGATATTTTGCCACCTTCTACAGGGAAGAGGAAAGAGGAGATAACAAAGGGTCCTTTATCATATAAAATATCGCCATTGGCCATGGCTCCTTCTTGCTTATCCAGCACAGAGACAATGCCATCACTTACAGTTGAAGTCAGCAAATCTTATACTCAACAAAACCATTCTAAAGAGAATCCAGACTTATTAGGGTGTACTGAAAACTCGAATAGCACAAATAATAGAGGACAAAATGTCAGTCACTTAGAACCTGCCAGATCAGCCCATCCCGGTGATAAAGGTAGAAGTTTTCTCATTGAAAACCTCATCAGTTGAAAAACAAGAAAACTTCTTAGACAGGGGAAGAAGATTCCTGCTAAAAACTAGAAGATACATTCCTCAGGAGTGGACCTTGCAAAGTGGAAAAACATGAACATATTTATTGTTAAAAATGGAAAATACCAGAAAAAAAATCTGCTTTTGTTACTGTATTCTTTTCGGTTTTCTCCTAATTAAATTCAGAATATAACAGCCCGTATTCTAATAAATACAATACGTTATTGTAGTTTTATCTCATAAAACAAGCAACCAACCAAATTTTAGTCCTTCCCTCAAGGTATCTACTTAAGATTAAGGAAAACCTCACAAACGATGAATGTACTGAGGGGAGCGGTTCCTGCAGACTGAAATAAGTTTCCAGTTCAAATCCTGCACCGCTGATATTTTATAAATTTCCCTAAACTATTCATATACACCCTAGGTCCTTCCCCTTACATCTTTTATTTATCAAGCGGCTGCCGTGGCCGGGTGGTAACACCAGCGACATCGATTCGTCTGGTCATTGTTTCGAGATCCGACATGGTCTGAGGTTAGAAAAGACATTCACTCAGAGTAACGATCACATTGCCAAAACCAATCCATAGTAAGAAGGCACTATCCTAGCCCTTTATAGAAAAGGGAGTCCGTGACGTAAAACCGGATCTATCAATCAATCATACCATCCCTCTCTTTATAATCTCAAATTATCAATTAACTCTCTATGTACAGGTAATCTCCCCTCACTTCCAAATTATTAATTTATAAGTTTATAATAAGATGGAGAAGCGAAAAGTATTTCTCTTCTCAAATTCTCTACGTAAAGTAGGAGACCACTATATGGGATATCCCTAATGTTAGATGAGTAAAATACTCACATCAGAGCTTCCTGAGTGTCGTAGGGAGAGACTTAACGGAATAGGTGAACAAATTACTGGTAATCTCTCAAGCCTAAAATTTTTCCATCTTACAGGGAAACTTATGTGATATGAGATATCTGAATGGGCAGGGGAAAGCTGGAAATCTGCTGCTTCTATACTACTGTTACAGTTGTGGCTACCCTACTAGCATAGGTTAGATATAGTCTCATCTTGAACATTTACTTATTACTATAATTTCGAAATGACGTTGGCCCTTTTAAATGTTTAACTATCAATTCCCCATTCAAATGGGGGTGAGCACACACAGGTTGAAGCTGGGGATATAAGCGACAGATGATACAACCAAACTACCTGACTGAAGAAAATGTTATGTTAAGTATAATGTATGAAATTATTTGGTCTACATATAGTCTGAAAACGGTGATTTATGCATTAGCAAGTAATACACATGATTTGTCTGTTAGCTTGCATATTTACTTGCAGCACTTTCATGTATGTACTCCTTGCTCTAAAGCAATGAGATACATATAGATTGATCCTATTGTGATTTCAATCTAACTAACCTTTGCCATTTTATATGATGGAGGAATTAGGCAGAAGATTTAGCTAAAAAGGTGAGAGTGAACTCATTTACAAATAAACAAGTTTCTAAGCATCACCACATGTGGAATGATTTGACAGACAACAACATGAGGTATTATTGACCCTGACATGGATTCAAACCTAATATATATATATATATATATATATATATATATATATATATATATATATATATATATATATATATATATATATATATATATATATTAACCAAATAAGCACATTACATATGTGAAAACACGAATAATATTTTACCCCAACCGGGACTTGAACCTAGGACTTATAATTACTAAGTCAAGGAGCTACCAACTACACCACAGAAGGCTAAAAGGAATCCAACCTTATAGCTTATATCTGCTATACCTAGAAATGAACGCATTCTATCTGAATGCCACTATGTTCATATTACAGATTCCCCAACCTCACTCGTGGCTTCATTTTCGCATTTGATTTAATTCCCAATCTCATTCGGGCTATACAATAACCAAATGAGCACATTACATATGTGAAAACATGAATAATTTTTTACCCCGACCGGGACTTGAACCTAGGACTTATAATTACTAAGTCAAGGCGCTACCAACTACTCCACAGAAGGTTAAAAGAAAACTAACTGTATAGCTTATATCTTCTATACTTAGGAATGAGCGCATTCTATTTGAATGCCACTATGTTAACATTACAGATTCCCCAACCTCACTCGTGGCTTCATTTTCGCATTTAATTCAATTCCCAATCTCATTCGGGCTATACAATAACCAAATAAGCACATTACATATGTGAAAACATGAATCGATTTTTACCCCGACAGGACTTGAACCTAGAGGTTGGGGAATCTGTAATATGAACATAGTGGCATTCAGATAGAATGCTCTCATTCCTAAGCATAGCAGATATAAGCTATAAGGTTGGATTCCTTTTAACCTTCTGTTGTGTAGTTGGTAGCGCCTGCTGGCTAGTACAGTGGTAACGCGCTGGCTTCGCATTCACGAGGTCGAAAGATCGGTCCCCGTCCAAGACCGAGAGCTTAAGCTGTTTACTGGCAGGAACTGCTGTGGGTGGACATCACAGTGGGGGGTTGGGGCTTGTCCTGGCTGACGAATACCCATTGTAAAATGGAAATAAAGTTTATTTTTTTTTTTGACTTAGTAATTATAAGTCCTAGGTTCAAGTCCCGGTTGGGGTAAAAAATTATTCATGTTTTCACATATGTAATGTACTCATTTGGCTATTGTATAGCCCGAATGAGATTGGGAATTAAATTATATGCGAAAATGAAGCGACGAGTGAGGTTGGGGAATCTGTAATATGAACATAGTGGCATTCAGATAGAATGCGTTCATTCCTATGTATAGCAGATATAAGCTATAAGGTTGGATTTCTTTTAACTTTCTGTGGTGTAGTAGGTAGCGCCTTGACTTAGTAATTATAAGTATTAGGTTCAAGTCATGGTCGGGGTACAAAATTATTCATGTTTTCACATATGTAATGTGCTTATTTGGTTATTGTATAGCCCGAATGAGATTGGGAATTGAATTAAATGCGAAAATGAAGCCACGAGTGAGGTTGGGGAATCTGTAATATGAACATAGTGGCATTCAGATAGAATGCGCTCATTCCTAAGTATAGAAGATATAAGCTTTACGGTTGGATTCCTTTTAACCTTCTGTGGAGTAGTTGGTAGCGCCTTGACTTAGTAATTATAAGTCCTAGGTTCAAGTCCCGGTTGGGGTAAAAAATTATTCATGTTTTCACATATGTAATGAGCTCATTTGGTTATTGTATAGCCCGAATGAGATTGGGAATTAAATTAAATGCGAAAATGAAGCCACGAGTGAGGTTGGGGAATCTGTAATATGAACATAGTGGCATTCAGATAGAATGCGTTCATTCCTAAGTATAGCATATATAAGCTATAAGGTTGGATTCCTTTTAACCTTCTGTGGTGTAGTTGGTAGCACCTTGACTTAGTGATTATAAGTCCTAGGTTCGAGTCCCGGTCGGGGTACAAAATGATTCATGTTTTCTCATATGTAATGTGCTTATTTGGTTATTGTATAGCCCGAATGAGATTGGGAATTGAATTAAATGCAAAAATGAAGCCACGAGTGAGGTTGGGGAATCTGCAATATGAACATAGTGGCATTCAGATAGAATGCGTTCATTCCTAAATATAGAAGATATAAGCTATAAGGTTGGATTCCTTTTAACCTTCTGTGGTGTAGTTGGTAGCGCCTTGACTTAGTAATTATAAGTCCTAGGTTCAAGGCCTGGTCGGGGTACAAAATGATTCATATTTTCACATATGTAATGTGCTTATTTGGTTATTGTATAGCCCGAATGAGATTGGGAATTGAAGTAAATGCGAAAATGAAGCCACGAGTGAGGTTGGGGAATCTGTAATATGAACATAGTGGCATTCAGATAGAATGCACTCATTCCTAAGTATAGAAGATATAAGCTATACGGTTGGATTCCTTTTAACCTTCTGTGGTGTAGTTGGTAGCGCCTTGACTTAGTAATTATAAGTCCTAGGTTCAATTCCCGGTCGGGGTAAATAATTATTCAAGTTTTCACATATGTAATGTGCTCATTTGGTTATTGTATAGCCCGAATGAGATTGGGAATTAAATTAAATGCGAAAATGAAGCCACGAGTGAGGTTGGGGAATCTGTAATATGAACATAGTGGCATTCAGATAGAATGCGTTCATTCCTAAGTATAGCATATATAAGCTATAAGGTTGGATTTCTTTTAACCTTCTGTGGTGTAGTTGGTAGCGCCTTGACTTAGTAATTATAAGTCCTAAGTTCAAGTCCCGGTTGGGGTACAAAATGATTCATGTTTTCACATATGTAATGTGCTTATTTGGTTATTGTATAGCCCGAATGAGATTGGGAATTGAATTAAATGCGAAAATGAAGCCACGAGTGAGGTTGGGGAATCTGTAATATGAACATAGTGGCATTCAGATAGAATGCGTTCATTCCTAAGTATAGAAGATATAAGCTATACGGTTGGATTCCTTTTAACCTTCTGTGGTGTAGTTGGTAGTGCCTTGACTTAGTAATTATAAGTCCTAGGTTCAAGTCCCAGTCGGGGTACAAAATGATTCATGTTTTCACATATGTAATGCACTTATTTGGTTATTGTATAGCCAGAATGAGATTGGGAATTGAAATAAATGCGAAAATGAAGCCACGAGTGAGGTTGGGGAATCTGTAATATGAACATAGTGGCATTCAGATAGAATGCGTTCATTTCTAAGTATAAAAGATATATGCTATAAGGTTGGATTCCTGTTAACCTTCTGTGGTGTAGTTGGTAGCTTCTTGACTTAGTAATTATAAGTCCTAGAATTAAGTCCCGGTCGGGGTAAAAAATTATTCATATATATATATATATATATATATATATATATATATATATATATATATATATATATATATATATATATATCACAAAATATATGTTGAATATCAAGGAAGCTGAACCCGCGTGGCTGGATACATGTTCTTGCAAAGCAGCATACCGAATGAGCTACTACGACCGATAAAGATTTGCATACACACTTGACGATTCATCAATGTGACTGAACCGATAGCACAACAGAAGGACTTGAAATAAATTTGGAAATAGCCACGAGTGAGTGTGTAAAATCCCTAGCTCCGGTAGTGAGCAGAGAGGTCTCCTACTTCTTTTCCCTATTGTGGTGCATTCGGTAGTGCCTTATGTACACTGATGGATTATCGATCGTCCCTTAGGTTCGAATCCTTGCAATTACAAAAGCAGTATGAACTACAGTAATTAAAAAGTACTTAATGCGTGTTCTGATATGACAAATACATCATTAGTTAATTTTGTAAACACAATAATAATAATGAATAATTTATGACATATGATTAAGTACATTACCCTATTATACAAAACAATATTTTATGTTATCATATTCAGCGTAATAAATATGCTGAAAGAGCACTAATTGTGTAGTTTTTAGGCACACAACTGGCTGCTCTGTGTGTGTGTGTGTGTGTGTGTGTGTGTGTGTGTGTGTGTGTGTGTGATTACCTAATTGTGATTACCTAATTGTGTTTACGGGAAAGAGCCCAAAGCTCGTATCTTCCCGTCTCCTCATCGGTTCCATTTTGTACTTAGTGATACTTATCATACCTGTCCTTAAAACTACGGATTGAGATAGCATTAACTACCTCCTCGCTTAGCGAATTCCAATTATCAACTACTCTTACACAGAAAAAGTATTTCCTTTCAACCTGCAAAGAAGTTTTCTTACAAAGCTTCAAACTATAACCTCTAGTTCTAGAGCCTGCCATATCAAAATATCGATCCCTATCCACTCTATCATAACCATGAAGGAATTTAAAGACTGTCGCCATAGCCCCCCTCAATCTTCTAGCTTCGAGTGATGGTAAGTCTAATTCCCTCATCCTCTCATCATAACTGAGATTGTGTATTTCTGGCACCAGTTTCGTGGCATGTCTTTGAACTT
>JAXCGZ010017600.1:20000-25000 GCA_037179515.1 Halocaridina rubra | reverse complement strand
CTACCTCTAAACCGGCACACTCAGTGACAAATATTTTCTTTTTTTCATCTGTTCTACAGGGTGTCCACAAAGTCTGGGTACATAGGAAATTTCACTATGCAGACCTATTCAATCGAGTTCACCTGAATTTTGTAAAGCGCATCAAATTATGCATTGAAAATGATGGCAATCATATTTAAAATATTATTTATTAACATTAGATTTAAATAAAATTGTTTTGTTTTAAAAGTATGTGTTAATCTCCTGTGTACCCAGATGAAGTCTGGGTACACAGCAGATTAACACATACTTTTAAAGCAAAACAATTTTATTTAAATCTAATGTTAATAAATAATATTTTCAATATGATTGCCATCATTTTCAATGCATAATTTGATGCGCTTTACAAAATTCAGGTGAACTCGATTGAATAGGTCTGCATAGTGAAATTTCCTATGTACCCAGACATTGTGGACACCCTGTACAATGAATAACAATAAATTTAATTTTTATCTATTTATGAAAATAAGTTCCTAAAATAGCTTTACCAAGACAAAAACCCCATTTTTTTTCAATTTATCAATTATTATTATTATTTTTTTTTTTATTTTTTATTTTTTCTCCATCTCCTCGTCACGTGGCTTGGCCTCTCTGGGCCCCTATATAAACCTCTGTCGAGCAAGGATTCTGGCCATTCCTTTACGGTCATCGAAGGCGGTAAGTTAAAAAAAAATCATGCATAGTATCTTGAGTAAATTCTAAAACTTCCATTAATTTAGATAAAAAAAAACATACAAAAATTTTTAAAAACAAAACATATTCCTCTATTATACGCTTAATATATTTTAGGAACAAAAAAATCTGAAGTCAATATATTTCAACCAAAGATACTTTATATTGGTAACTTAATGTTTTTATAATATAAAATCCAATATGGATTGAATATGAAGGCTGAAAAAAAACTTGCTTTGATGTTAATGTGTATTTTGTTCTTTTAAAAGAGTCTAAATCTCTCATACGGCCTTCTTTATCAATGGTTCTTCCCCTCTTCAAATGGGGTCGCTGTTTCTCACGAGCATTTTGGAGGCTAGTAGTGATTGGTCTTAGTGCAAAGATTCAAGGCGCCGGCTGATACCTCCCCCTCTCCATTCACCCGGTCTTGGGACATGCTCTGAGTTGAGCTGTCTGGGTCTATTATTCTATGCTAAGTGCATTTTAAGGAATGCTTAAATAGTACTTTATATGAATGAATACTGTATATGTACACCTTGAAAATGGATTCTGTAGTGTGAAAGTATTTCAAAATCTTAAAGGAATAATTATCCTGTACACATGAAACGCCATAATAGGTGACCTATCACCAAGCCTTCCAAACGGTGATATTATTACTAGATGAAAACTAAAACTTTAAATTTTACATAAATTAAAATGAAAATACACATCGCGTATCATATCCACTACTAAACTGTTTATATGAGGCCGCTTTCATACCAAAGTGGCACGTCGCACGTGACATGCCACGTGCAACATGACACCTTGGTGTGAAAGAGGCCTTACAAGTGAGAATGAACTAGCCTATAGAGAAAATGTAATGAAAAACTCCTGCATTCTACCAAAGTTGACAAATAATTCCAATTGGAAATCTCAACTCCAGTTTCCAGGATCTACTTCAAGAGAGAGAAAGAGAGCTTGAGAAGTTTAGAGCGAATCATGAAGTGTCTTTTCACAACAATCTTAGCAGTCACTCTCGCCATTCCCTCGCAGGCATTCCCACAAGGGGAGAACAGCACATCCGAGATAGAAACTCAAAAGAGAGGTTTCAGTAAGTATTTCCTCCTGAAAGAGGGGTACAAGAATACTTTTTCCGAGTTTCCCTGAACGTCGTAAATGTCGACTAAATCAGGACAGAGCGAGGGAACTGGGAATCCCCTCCTCCGTATTTTCTTCCCGCAAAGAGTCAAAGTATTTTGCTTTGTCTCAGTCACTTCCTTTATATAGGGTAAAATGACACTTGTACATAGATTTCAAAAAAAGAGAAAAACAAAGATTAACTCATTAATGACCAAGAAATATTCCTAAACTTCAGCTGAAATAAATGAGTGTAAACTGAAAAACGGAATCAAGGAGAATCACTGAAACATTCTTTTTAAAGTATCGGGCGTTGCCGGAATGCTTCTGGGTCTGATCACAGGCAACGCTGGTGATATACACATTGATCCTGCGAGAGCATGTGATTCTCGCGGCAAGCGCTCCTTCGGAGATGGAGAATCTGACGAAATTTCGAAGAGCTACACGCTCGAAACGATCACAGCAATAGATTCAGGTTGGTGTACACGTCCTCAACTGTGTACTGTACAAATCATTGAACTGGTTCATTATAAATGTATGAACAGGAATAACAATAAAAGTCATGCTTTTTAAAATTTATATAAGACTAGGATAACTAGAGCACAATGCTAAATATTCACCAATAAGATTATCATTTTAGTAATATTAACTAATATATTCTTCCTGAATGTTTGCAGTCAGCTATTTCTTTTGAATACCAATTAAACATTAAGATATAAAACAGCTTTTGACTTTGTCAAAATAGAAGTCAAATATGTAGATATAAACACGCCAGTGACTCAAAGCATGAACAAAAATGGCTAGACTTATGGTCCTAATCACAAAAATAGTGACAGCAGAACTGTACTATCATTTCTCTTGTACATTCCAGACTGCGCCTGAAAAATTTAGTACATTTAGGACCAGTAGTTTACTACCTTCATATTTGAGTACTGCTTCATATGTATATGACATAAAGTGTATTACTGATAAGGAATTAATATTAAATTGTATGATGGTGAGTTACATATAATCTTTGCAGCCAACATGATCTGTGCTGACCAGACGAATATCGAAAACTGTCATTCAAGAGTAATGCGATGTTATGAACTTATTGGACCACCCACAAATCCCTTGGAATATATATTTACGGAAAATAAGGGTAAATACTTCATTTTTTTGTAAGTACTGGCTTGAGGAGTAGCTGAAAACATCAACCTGGATTACTAGGTGTTTTTGATGGTGCATGTTTTTTAGACTGGGTGCAAAATAGGTGGGGATGCAATGTTTACCAGAAGGTAGTTATTATATTTTCTTCTCTTTTCCTCTTATTTTCCTCTTCATTTTAGCATTATCTATATCTCTGAAATGCTTGTTGGCTTAGTGTGCATAAACTGGTCTGCCATCTCAAAGGACCCTGGTAAGAGTCTGTCTTGTTCCATGGTAGTGAAACACTGACAAAAACTCTCACTATGAAGTCATGGATGTGGAAGGAACAGTACTGCTGTCTGTTGTCTCCTAGCCCCTTTCAACATAGAATGTATAACAAATACACAATGTATATGGAAAGCCATTTATGGAAGTACTTGTATCAAGAACTGAGACACTAAAAGAGGCTACCACATTTTTGTCCTAGAGTCCTACAACAATACGTCTGAGCAAATTCATTCATACCTAAAATTAAATTCTTCATCTTCTTCTTCTTTGTAGCTATATCTACTCTTATGCATAGGTTTACATACTAAATAACGAACTGGGAGTAAGCTCTCTACACATGCTTATAATCATGTATATAATAAATTATTATCATTATTATAATACATCCACAGAAGAGGTAGGGAATTGCTACCAGTGGTTAAACAATCTGAGAGGACTCCAAAGGGAGACCAGATTTTGGGAAGGTGAGATATATTCCATTTTTGACATTTTATTGATGAATATAACTAAAGGCATGCAATACGTAGATATGGAAATGTTCATATATAGTAGTAATAAGATGGATACATGTATGTATGCATGTATGTATGCAGATAGTCATTAACTAAGGACTGAATTACTTCACAGAATCACCAGACTGCGCTGAGAACTGGAAATGCGAGGAATGCAGCAACAGGTTCGGGTACAACCACTTAGTAAACATAGCAACATCACACTGCCTCTTCGTAGTCTCAGGTGAGTGGGTGCATGAGTATGATTACCTAATTGTGATTACGTAATTGTGCTTACGGGAAAGAGCCCAAAGCTCGTATCTTCCCGTCTTCTGATCGGTTACATTTTGTACTTAGTGATACTTATCATACTTGTCCTTAAAACTATGGATTGAGATAGCATTACCTACCTCCTCGCTTAGCGAATTCCAATTACAGCTACTCTTACACCGAAAAAGTACTTCCTTACATCCTGCAAAGAAGTTTTCTTACGAAGCTTCAAACTATGACCTCTAGTTCTAGATATCAAAATATCGACTCCTATCCACTCTATCATAACCATGAAGGAATTTAAAGACTGTCACCATATCCCCCCTCACTCCTCTAGCTTCGAGTGATGGTAAGTCTAATTCCCTCAGCCTCTCATCATAACTGAGATTGCGTATTTCTGACACCAGTTTCGTGGCATGTCTCTGAACTTTTTCAAGCTTGGCTACGCGCTTTTTCAAGTGTGGATTCCAAAAGGGGGCTGCATATTCAAGTTTTGGCTTCACATAGGTTACATAAATATTTCTGAACATTTGCTTGTCCATGTGCCTGTGTGTGTGTGTGCGTGTATATATATATATATATATATATATATATATATATATATATATATATATATATATATATATATATATATATACATTAATATGGATATAGATTTTTGCATGAGTGTGACACCAAACAAAGAGAGGAACATTTATTTCCATTTTCATTAATGCAATGGCTATTCATTTACAAAACTAAGATTACACTTATAAGTAGACATGTAATTGAAGAAATAAGTTAACAGATAATAATAATAATAATAATAATAATAATAATAATAATAATAATAATAATAATAATAATGATAATAATAATATTAATAATAATAATAATAATAATAATAATAATAATAATAATAATAATAATAATAATAATAATAATAATAATAATAATAATAATAACAACAGAAGTAATACTAAATTTACTGATTATAATACAGTGATAATAATAATA